>SJYX01000070.1:251647-387902 GCA_006410675.1 Oreotragus oreotragus
TACATGACTACTGGGAAAACCACAACTTTGATTAGACGGACCTTGATAACAAAGTAATATCTCTGTTTTTCAATATGCTCTCTAGATTGGTCATGGTTTCTTTTCCAAGGAGCAAGCATCTTTTAATTTCATGGCTGCAGTCACTATCTGCAGTGATTTTGGAGCCCCGCAAAATAAAATCTCTCACTGTTTCCATTGTTTCCCCATCTATTTGCCATGAAATGATGGGACCAGATGCCATGATCTTAGTTTTCTGAATGTTGAGCTTTAAGCCAACTTTTTCACTCTCCTCTTTCACTTTTATCAAGAGGCTCTTTAGTTCTTCGCTTTCTGCTATGAGGGTGGTGTCATCTGCGTTTTTGAGGTTATTGATATTTCTCCCAGCAGTCTTGATTCCAGCTTGTGCTTCATCCCACCCAGCATTTCACATAATGTATTCTGCATATAAGTTAAATATGCAGGTAACAGTATACAGCATTGATGTACTCCTTTCCAATTGATGACTGGTTCCAATTTGGAACCAGTGTGTTGTTCCATGTCCAGTTCTAACTGTTGCTTCTTGACCTGCATACAGATTTCTCAGGGGGCAGATAAGATGGTCTGGTGTTCCCATCTCTTTCAGAATTTTCCACAGTCTCCTTATGATCCACACAGTCAAAGACTTTGGCATAGTCAATAAAGCAGAAGTTTTTATGGAACTCTTTTGCTTTTTTGATGATCCAACAGATGTTAGCAGTTTGGTCTCTGGTTCCTCTGCCTTTTCTAAATGCACCTGGAACATCTCGAAGTTCACAGTTCACGTACTGTTGAAGCCTGACTTGGAGAATCAAACCGGGGTCTCCTGCGTTGCCAGCAGATTCTTTACCAACTGAGCTATCAGGGAAGTCTCACCCCAGTTTCAGCACAGATATTTTCATATTTCATGCTAAACATTTCTAATTCTTGTCATTAGCTTCAATTAAATATTCATGACATTAAGTTAAATCCCAGAGGGCATTCAGTGTTACTGATCAAAAACTATTTCTGACTAATGAGTATTAAGTAATTGTCAGGTCAGTTAACAAATGTTTATTAGGAGTTTATGTTCTGCCAGGGACCCTGCTGTAGACACTGGAGATTCAGAGGTAACAGACATACATGGAATTTAATGATCCGACCTAATGGAGAATAACTGCATCGGGAAATAACTGCCATATATGTAGCAGAAATAGCCAGTGCAATTGGAAAGACTTGTTCGTTTATTAATTTGAGATTTCCTTCTTGCTCCTTATGTGCAACAAGGTGTAGAACTTGTGAAAAAAGTCATATAGAATTGTAAAGTGTACACTTGTACACCACACATGGAAAAGAAGAGTGGATGTTGTGTATGTAAACCACAAGCTAGAACTGAAGTATCGTTATGCCCTTCAGATGAACAAAGGATATAAAATTACCACTAAGAAAGCAGAAGGACCAATACTTGATACAGTTTCCTGCCTTTCCTTTTCTCCTGCTCTTTCCTCTTTCAGAGTGATTCATTAATAACATAAAAAAATTAATTTGATCCCTGAAAAGAAGTAGGGAAACTGATTTTTTTTTTTTTTTTTTTTACTGAGGCAGGGAAGAGTCATATTTCTGTAGCTGAAATTCAACTTTGTCATTCTTTTGGAACTGAAACCATTGCTTACAGAAGTAACATGAGCTCTTTCAATAGCTGATTCACTTAAGATTTTCCTCATTGTAATCAGAACAGGGAAAATATCATACATAAAATAATTCTATGAACTGTACTACTCATTGTATGCAGGAAAGAAAATAATTAAATTTAGA
Source organism: Oreotragus oreotragus (assembly GCA_006410675.1). Taxonomy (NCBI): domain Eukaryota; kingdom Metazoa; phylum Chordata; class Mammalia; order Artiodactyla; family Bovidae; genus Oreotragus; species Oreotragus oreotragus. The sequence goes on from SJYX01000070.1 coordinate 253,457, forward strand.
ATTAAGTATTTTAATCTTGAAGTTTTAAAAAAATATTTTTTACAATCTCAGAAAAGTCATATGTACATTTTTACAATAAGTTGTTTTAGATTTTAAAAGGACTAAACTTTTTTTTTTTTTTTGAAGAAACACAAGTCTGTGCTAAATAGTTATTTTCCAGAAGAGGGGACTATTATATGACAGAGTTGTAGTTATCTGTGTCTAACAAAGTTGAAAGATATAGAGTGTAGTGTGGGCCTGCAAGACTCTCCATTAGTTCCCAAGGCTGCTTGTCAAATATTAGGCTTATGCTAGGGTTTGGCCATCTCAGAAAAATATGAGCCTTTTGAAAAAATATCTTTTCAGCTGGGTGTTTGGGCAATAAAAAAAATAAATAAATAAAATACTCTTTCCACTCATATTGCCTGGAGTTTAATGGGTCAGAGAGAGGTAAAACAGACTTACAATTAACCAAACCAAAGGATGGCTGTTCATTTACTAACAGCGGAAAGACAGCCCTTGTTTTAATAGAGTAAAAATAAGGCCCCATCTGGTAGGAGGTTTGAGCCTCACAAAAGCAGCAGCGTTTGACATTAGCTGCACAGGATGGCAAATTGTTATACAGAGAAGAAAAGAGCCTTCCTTGCAAACAGAAAGAATCATGTGAACATAAGGCAGAAAATGCAAATCACCATCAGAGTGAAGCAAATAATTCTTTGATTACAACATAACTGTAAGCAAAAGGACTCAAGGTGAAAATTGAAGTTAAATTGTAAAGGCCTTGACTTTATGACATCTACTGTGTTCAATGGACAATGAACAAATAATACTCATGAATGAACTGTAGGAATGTTACTATTTCAGTAGAATCTTTTACAGTGGATAGAATTTGGAGAAATATTGGTTTGGATGAAAGCAAATTTTGTGAGCCTGAAGCCAGCTTTCTTTGAGATCAAAAGTCTTAGTGAGATTCAAGCAGTTCAGGAAACAACTCTGCACAAAAATATTTAGGGCCACAAATTTTAAAAAACATTCTGCAAGCAAAATATTTATTCCAATTTTTAAATAAAAGATTATTTTTTTATTGAAGATATAAATAAATTTGGAAAGTTTAGGTGAACTTTCTTTGTACTTGAGTATGAATCAAATTTGAGGCTTCCCAGGTGGCGCCTTGGTAAAGAATCCTCCTGCCAACACAGGAGGCCCAAGAAATGCAGGTTCAGTCCCTGGGTCAGAAGATCCTCTGGAGTAGGAGATGGCTGCTGGCCTCAGTATTCTTGCCTGGAAAGCGGCATGATCCGAGGAGCCTGGTGGGCTACAATCCACGGGGTCACAGAGGGTCAGACACAACTGAGTGCTCACACACACATCAATCGGTTTAACCAGTGTTTTCTTCCCGTATGAGTTCACTGAAATTCCCCGGAAAGCTAGAATAGTGAAGTAATGATTCTAGAACTATGTGCAATAATGGAAAAGCCTAACGTAGAAACAAAGCAAGCTTGGTAGAATTACAGAGCTCTCCTAGCATAATGGTATATAATATACATGCACATATATCTCTCAATTATTGATACATCAAGAAAACAAAAAGTAAGCAAGCATAAGGAAAATTTGAACAACGCAATGTACAGGCTTAACTTATTAAAACTTGTACGTAAAGCTCATGTATGTATATCTTATAAAATATGCACACATTTTTAAACTATATATTGTTCACTTAAAAAGTCACCTACTGAGTCATACATAAAGCAAATCTCAATAAATTTTAATATATTTTAGATAATTCATATCACACTGTGATACAGTAAAGCAGTAGAGTTTAGTGATAAGTACTATTGAGCCCCACTATGTGATTTCAGATCTCAGGTTCTTGACAGACTGAAGACTCCGGGAGGCCTGGCCTGCTGCCGTCCATGGAGTTGCAGAGTGGGACACGCCTTAGTGACAGAACAACCACAGAGACTCCAGGGTGATTCTGATGCTTTTTCTACTTGTTTCCTCAGCTACAAATAGAACTAATAATAGTGCTCATCCACGGATTTATCGTGGACGTTCAGTAAGTTAAAGTATAGGGAGTACTTGGAAAAGTATCTGGAACATAGTCAGATGATCTAAGAGTTGTTATTGAAATAATGGTTTTTTTCTAGTCCAGGAGCAATGGGGAAATAGTCTTTTCAGAGCAAGGCAGGACTTTCCCAGGCTGTCTGGGTAGAGATGGAAGCAGGGGTAAGGAATGCGTGAGTAGGTGAGAGGCAGAGTGGAAAAGGAGCCAGTAACTGGGAGGAGGATGGGCCTGGGAAAGTAAGGGGAAAGTCCAGCTCCTCCTGCTTTGAGCTGAGCATGCCGGGAAACAGTGCTGACGCCTGGCCTCTGGCTCCGCCACACGCTTGGCCCTGGTTCTGTCCTTGGGGACTCTGGAAACTTTACAGACCCCAGGTGGTGGGACGGGGGTTGGTGCGGACGCTGGCGCAAGCATCTCCATAGGCCCCCTTCTCACCATCTCTCGGTTGGGAGCCCCCACCTGACTGTGTGGTTGTCCACCTTAGGGACGTTGGAACAGAGGACCCACGGAGGAGCTCCTGTAGTTTGTACATGATTGAACACATCTCTGTTTTGTATGTTCTTAGGCAGTTTCCATTTCACCACTGATTTACTGTGAAAGGCAAGTGTTGTACTTTGGGGTTTGGATCTTGGTATACATACTCGCAAACATTTTGATAGATTGTAGAAGCCACGGTGGTCTTTCGGCCATGTTTATTATCATAGAAACTTGTCCTATTCTATCTGAGAAGGATAGCCCACATAAAGACCAGAACATTTAATCTTCGTTCAGTCTGATTATTGGTAAACATAAGAATGTTTGCCTGAAAGGCCCTGTTAAAAGAGTCCTTGAAGAGTCCTCAAAGAGTCCTCCAGATATTTCTTTCCAATTAACATTGCAAAGAAGCCTCAGAATTTTCGTGCATCTGCAGCAAAGACGTAGAAAATAACTCCTAAAGAATTCAGGCTTTTTGATAGCGAAGTTTCTAGGTAGATAGAGAATAACTCTGCTACTAATATGCAGTCATGGATGAATTAAAGAACAGTTGATCTCAAAAGTCTACGCTAGGACAAAATGCTAAGCAGTGAAAAATCAAGTTCTGTAACAATGTTTCCTGTAATGTTTTGAAAGGAAACCTGATTTTTTTCCCCAACAGAATATCTATTTCCTTTAGACAGAGATTGGGTCATCAATATTCATTAAGCACCTAGGGTGAACTGCCCAGGATCTAAAATAACTGCTCTGCCTTGCTGGCTGTAATAAATAATAAATATTGGTGCTATGTTTAAGAACAGGAATTCCCTGATTTGAGGGTTTTTTAAGTCAGAAAAATTGACATAGGTCACAATGAATATTTTATTACTTTTTATTATTTATCTGTGCAAACCCTATTATGAAATAAAAAGAGAGTGAGAAGATCAGATCTGTATTGTCTAAGGAGAAATAGAAGCTTCAAGGGGGATTTTAGAACTTGTGGAGACTTTCATGATCATCTAATCCGACAGTCTCATGAACATTTATTGAAACTGAGTCCTAGCAAGCATCTACAGAATGACTAATAAAATCACCCAACTAGTATCTGACAGAGGTGAGAGCAGAGTTCTCTCCTGGTTTCTTAACTCTCAATCAAGGATTCTTCCCAGTGTATCAGTATCTATCCTACCTTCAAGTTTGTTCTGTGTAACTTTCTGTGTAGGTGGGAAGAAAATCTTGCTTCAGAGTTATATAAAAATGAAAAAATCATGGGTTATGTTTCCATTTTATTTGATTTAGTTTCAATGAAAGTCGATGTTGCTATCCCTTTGTCCGTGGTATTTCATGGTACAGAACTTCCCCATGTTGAACTGGAAGATCGATAGTGTCGTATTTGTTAACAGACTTTGCTGAAGTTGGTCATGGTTCCTTCCTACTTACTACAACTGATGATGAACATAGGCCAAGTTCAGAATGAACAGAGTTACACAGTTGAATCATTCATGCAGGAGAGTGGCAGGCCATCATGTGGCAGGCACTGTGTGAGAAGTGAAATAGTGAAGTGAAGTCGCTCAGTCGTGTTCGAATCTTTGCGACCTCATGGACAGAAGCCTACCAGGCTTCTCTATCCATGGGATTTTCTAGGCAAGAGTACTGGAGTGGGCTGCCATTTCCTTCTCCAGGGGATCTTCCTAACCCAGGGATCGAACCCAGGTCTCCTGCATTGCAGACAGACGCTTTACCGTCTGAGCCACCAGGGAAGTGAAATAAATAAACAGTTTTGCTAAATTCTCCTTGCCTAGAGTGTGATCTTAAGGTTGACACGCTTAGAAATTTGAATTTGTCTTTGAGAGTGTAATCATGTTAAACCATGTCATAAGAGACTCTATCTAAACTTCAGTTCAGTGTTTATCAGACTTCAATTTAAAAAGTACTGCTTTCGCAGAAAGCGGATTTCTCTGGTTGGCTTGACAAGCCGGCGTTTTGTGTTACCGTAGTCAGACCTACAAGCGAAACCAAGTCACTAGTCAGGGTGGTCTTGAGATCACGGAGGCGGAGGCAGAAGCATGCATTCGGTGGTTCACATGGACTCATGTGCTGGATTCCACGTTAGGTGCCCACCTGTCTGCCTTTCGCCTTCCTGTCTTTAACAAGGCCGATAGACCCCACCCCTCTTCTGATTGGTAAATTGTATTTTATTAAAGTATAGTTGATTTACAGTGTTGTGTTAACATTGTACTGTACAATTTCTGCTGTACGGTAAAGTATGCATGTTATACACATATATATTCTTTACAGTTTATCTCAGGATATTGAATATAGCTCCCTGCACTATACAGTAGGGTCTTGTTGTTTAGCCATTCTGTTGTAAATTCTTTATTTTAACAAATTAATATTTTTGGCTAAGTGTGGCTTTGGGGATATCTTTTTTTAAGGACTTAGCTTTCTTATTAATGCTTTAACGATAACGACAGTAACTGCCGTCAATTAATCACATGCTTAATGTTCTCCAGGCACTCGCTGGACTTCAAATGTGTTATGTTTCATGCCTCCCAAGCCAGTGGGGTGTGTCCTTTTCTCTTTCTTGCAAATGAAAATGTTCACGTCTCACGAAGCTGGAAGAGCCTGCAAGCTCTCATCCTGGATTAAACCCGAGTCTGTCTGACTCAGAGCTTTCTCTGCCTGCTATACTTCGTGTCTCATTGTTAAGGTTGCGTCCTTGTCTCACAGCCAGTCAGGCTGTGACGAATGTATACATTTGTTTTCTTTTTCTTTCCCTCTGCTGTAACCTTAACTCTGGGCACCATTATTTGCTACCCAGATTACTGGACTAGCCTTCTACAGGGATTTCACAACTCCTTCCCAAATTCTAATCTATGTTACACAATAAACAGATCAGTTTTCCTAAGGCACATTCTGATCATGCTGCTTACTTTCTAAAAAGTTGTCCAGGCTCTCCATTGCCTACGTAACAGTCACAATTCTTGGTTAAAGAGACACTTCAGAGTCCGTCTCTAGCCCATCCTCCCGCTGGTCGCCTTCACGAGGCCAGTGGTCCAGCCAAACTCACCGTGTTCCCCATTCAAGTCTGCTGTATGGCCTCCGTATGTTTCTTGTTTTTAAACTTTGTTAAGATAGTCTCCATTGCTTCTTGTGTGTCTACCCTAATCAAGTGAGGCTCAACCCACAGCAGTGGATTTCGAATACAGCACTTTGTTTTTCTTCGACTGCATCTCCATCGGTTCTTCCAGGTCCAGCCCCTGCCGGAGCTTTCAGAGCCCTGGATCTGCACCTCCACATGGCGTCTGCTCCTTTAATCTTGTACTACTGTGATTTAAAGTTGACATTTCCTACCAGAATGCAAGTTGCTTGTCCCAAAAGTCAAGACTGAAACGAGGATTTGCGTGTAAGCGGTTTCCTCTGAAGCTGATCTTGACGTCACTTTCAGGTGAAGGCAAGGGCTGAGAAGCGAGGGAAGCGAGCGTGCTGTCCGGCCGGGCAAGGCTCCGAGAAGCTGAGCTTCCATCCTCTGTGAGTCCGCGCTCACGGTGGGGAGCTGAAGTGGTCACAGGCTGGGTTCCCTTCCGTGCTGGCCGAGGGCCACACCCGGGGGTGGTAACTCAGCTCCCCCAGCCTGGCCAGGAAAGAAGGAGCCCCTCATGAACCCGGAAGGCCCTCGGGGAGACCAGCGTGCTTAGATGTGGGCACAGCGAGAGTCTGCGGTAGCCTTCCAGGGCAGAGCCTTGTGCGTTTCTCTCTCTGTTCTCTATAGTGACCACGAGTCTTAGTATGGTGGCACTGATTCAGCCGCTCCTAGATTTCCAGCCATCTGTCTGGTGTCTCTGTTGCTTGGCAGGCCCAGTGCGAGCCCCTGTGGATGACGCCCTGAGCACTTGGGGCCCACCTCAGTGATGCTCACGTGGAGTTTATACACAGGGGGAACGTCCCCGAACAAGGAGGAAATAACCAGAGGACTGACCTCTGTACACACACTCGTCTAGGGATACCGGTAATCAAAATTTTGTTTGCCGCCAGTTAAGGAAGCAATAACTACATCAAAAATATTTTAAAAATCCAAGTAGTATGGCTTCAGNCGTGGATGTGTGCTGAGTGAAGGATGGTGCCCGGCGTATGGTAGGAGCGCGTGGATGTGTGCTGAGTGAAGGATGGTGCCCGGCGTATGGTAGGAGCGCGTGGATGTGTGCTGAGTGAAGGATGGTGCCCGGCGTATGGTAGGAGCGCGTGGATGTGTGCTGAGTGAAGGATGGTGCCCGGCGTATGGTAGGAGCGCGTGGATGTGTGCTGAGTGAAGGATGGTGCCCGGCGTATGGTAGGAGCGCGTGGATGTGTGCTGAGTGAAGGATGGTGCCCGGCGTATGGTAGGAGCGCGTGGATGTGTGCTGAGTGAAGGATGGTGCCCGGCGTATGGTAGGAGCGCGTGGATGTGTGCTGAGTGAAGGATGGTGCCCGGCGTATGGTAGGAGCGCGTGGATGTGTGCTGAGTGAAGGATGGTGCCCGGCGTATGGTAGGAGCGCGTGGATGTGTGCTGAGTGAAGGATGGTGCCCGGCGTATGGTAGGAGCGCGTGGATGTGTGCTGAGTGAAGGATGGTGCCCGGCGTATGGTAGGAGCGCGTGGATGTGTGCTGAGTGAAGGATGGTGCCTGGCGTATGGTAGGAGCGCGTGGATGTGTGCTGAGTGAAGGATGGTGCCCGGCGTATGGTAGGAGCGCGTGGATGTGTGCTGAGTGAAGGATGGTGCCCGGCGTATGGTAGGAGCGCGTGGATGTGTGCTGAGTGAAGGATGGTGCCCGGCGTATGGTAGGAGCGCGTGGATGTGTGCTGAGTGAAGGATGGTGCCCGGCGTATGGTAGGAGCGCGTGGATGTGTGCTGAGTGAAGGATGGTGCCCGGCGTATGGTAGGAGCGCGTGGATGTGTGCTGAGTGAAGGATGGTGCCCGGCGTATGGTAGGAGCGCGTGGATGTGTGCTGAGTGAAGGATGGTGCCCGGCGTATGGTAGGAGCGCGTGGATGTGTGCTGAGTGAAGGATGGTGCCCGGCGTATGGTAGGAGCGCGTGGATGTGTGCTGAGTGAAGGATGGTGCCCGGCGTATGGTAGGAGCGCGTGGATGTGTGCTGAGTGAAGGATGGTGCCCGGCGTATGGTAGGAGCGCGTGGATGTGTGCTGAGTGAAGGATGGTGCCCGGCGTATGGTAGGAGCGCGTGGATGTGTGCTGAGTGAAGGATGGTGCCCGGCGTATGGTAGGAGCGCGTGGATGTGTGCTGAGTGAAGGATGGTGCCCGGCGTATGGTAGGAGCGCGTGGATGTGTGCTGAGTGAAGGATGGTGCCCGGCGTATGGTAGGAGCGCGTGGATGTGTGCTGAGTGAAGGATGGTGCCCGGCGTATGGTAGGAGCGCGTGGATGTGTGCTGAGTGAAGGATGGTGCCCGGCGTATGGTAGGAGCGCGTGGATGTGTGCTGAGTGAAGGATGGTGCCCGGCGTATGGTAGGAGCGCGTGGATGTGTGCTGAGTGAAGGATGGTGCCCGGCGTATGGTAGGAGCGCGTGGATGTGTGCTGAGTGAAGGATGGTGCCCGGCGTATGGTAGGAGCGCGTGGATGTGTGCTGAGTGAAGGATGGTGCCCGGCGTATGGTAGGAGCGCGTGGATGTGTGCTGAGTGAAGGATGGTGCCCGGCGTATGGTAGGAGCGCGTGGATGTGTGCTGAGTGAAGGATGGTGCCTGGCGTATGGTAGGAGCGCGTGGATGTGTGCTGAATGAAGGATGGTGCCTGGCGTATGGTAGGAGCGCGTGGATGTGTGCTGAGTGAAGGATGGTGCCTGGCGTATGGTAGGAGCACGTGGATGTGTGCTGAGTGAAGGATGGTGCCTGGCGTATGGTAGGAGCGCGTGGATGTGTGCTGAATGAAGGAGGGAGCGAGCGTCCTAATCACTGCCACTCCAGCTCTTGAAGTTGACGACCTCTAAAGCCGTTCTCTGCTGTCTTCACCTTCGTTCCCCTACTCGCACTGCCACTCTGTAGCCCACAGAATAGTTTGCCTTCTGTTTATGTCCCCAGCAGATACTTTATCCCTTGCTGTGAAGGGTCCAGTGTGATTTTGTTTTTCTGATTCTCAAGAAAAAGATTGCAGAGCAATCCAGACATTTGGTAAAACATTCTTGGACAGGTGTTTCAGGCAAAAAGTTGTCTATTATCTAAAAATGATTTATATAATGATGGTATTAGAAATTCACTAATATCTGGGAGTTGCCTTGTTGTTGTTCCATTGCTAAGTTGTGGCCGACTCTCTGAGACCCCATGGACTGCAGCACGCCAGGCTTCCCTGTCCTTCAACATCTCCAGGAGCTTGTTCAAACTCATGGCCATTGTGTCGATGATGCCATCCAACCATCTCATCCTCTGTTGTCCCCTTCTCCTCCCGCCTTCAATCTTTCCGAGCATCAGGGTCTTTTCCATTGAGTCAGTTCTTTGCATCAGGTGGCCAAAGTGTTGGAACTTCAGCTTCAGCATCAGTCCTTCCAATGAATATTCAGGACTGATTTCCTTTAGGATGGACTGGTTGGATCTCCTTGCAGTCCAAAGACTCTCAAGAGTCTTCTCCAACACCACAGTTCATAACCATCAGTTCTTCATTGCTCAGCTTTCTTTATAGTCCAACTCTCACATTCATACATGACCACTGGAAAAACCATACCTTTGACTATATGGACTTTTGTCGTCAAAGTAATGTCTCTGCTTTTTAATATGCTCTCTAGGTTTGCAATAGCTTTCCTTCCAAGGAACAAGCATCTTTTAATATCATGGCTGCAGTTACCAGTGATTTTGGAGCCCAAGTAGAGAGAAAACCTGTTACTATTTCCACTTTTTGCCCTCCTATTTGTCATGAAGTTGTGAGACCAGGTGCCATGATCTTAGTTTTTTGAAAGTTGAGTTTTAAGCCAGCTTTTCCCCTCTCCTCTTTCACCTTCATCAAGAGTTTCTTTAGTTTCTCTTCACTTTCTGCCACTAGAGTGGTATCATCTGCCTATTTGTGGATATTTCTCCCAGCAATCTTGATTCCATTTTGTGATTCATCCACCCTGATTTCACATGATGCATTCTGTGTATAAGTTAAATAACCTAGGGAGTTACCTAGGTTACTATAATTTGATTTATTAAAAATAGGTGAAACTAATGAACAAATATTTTAAACTTTATAATTACATGTATTATTTTATTATAGTTTATTATATTATCATATAATATATTATATTTTATTATTTATTATATTAGAATATATTTATATTTATTATAGTTTGCACATGAATCTGAAAGATCAATAGTAATTAATAATAAAATGATTCATAATTTCATATTATACCATTATATTTAATTGATTTTTAAGTATTTCTACACTAAGTTCCCCAAACCAAAAGTAGGTGTTTGAAATCTTCATCCTTATTTTCCAAAGATAAAGAGAATAGCAATAATTACCAATGGATACCACACGGATTATTTCTATCTGGATTCCATTCTATGGTTTTGTTTCTGTTCTTAATGACATATTCTCATTCTGTATCAATCATTTCCAGTGAGAAAATGCATCATTTTCTCTATTCATAGATATTGTTTTTTACCTGAGATTTATAAAAGTATTATTTTTGAGATATAGATTGTGCAAGTATCTGTCAAATCCTATTGATCTGAATACGCTGTAGAGTTCATTTCCTCTGTGCATGCTCAGTTGCTGAGTCATGTCTGTCTCTTTGCGATCCCATGGACTGTAGCCCGCCAGGCTCCTCTGTCCCTGGGACTCTCCAGGCAAGAATACTGGANATCCTATTGATCTGAATACGCTGTAGAGTTCATTTCCTCTGTGCATGCTCAGTTGCTGAGTCATGTCTGTCTCTTTGCGATCCCATGGACTGTAGCCTGTCAGGCTCCTCTGTCCCTGGGATTCTCCAGGCAAGAATACTGGAGTGGGTTGCCATTTCCTCCTCCAGGGGATCTTCCTGACCCAGCGATCAAACCTGCATTTCCTGCATTGGCAGGCAGATTCTTTACCACAGTGCCACCTGGGAAGCCCTCAGTCCTAATAAATAACACCTTTTACCTTGTGCATCAGTATGGCATTATTTCAGTAATACAGTAGACATATCTTTGTCACCATATGTTCCTGATGAGTCATTGAGATCAGTGTCAGTGTGTGAGAACTTGTCCCGTGTGTGACCAGGAAACAGCTGCAGTCAGATTTTTGAGCAGATATGCTCTTTGATTATAAAATGTAACTGCAGTTTTGTTTTGCAAACTATTTGCAGCTTTTTTGAAAATGTGTCACTTCATTTCCAACTGCCTTCTTCTTTACTCATTCTAAAATTTTAGGGGAAAAGGTCTTACTAATTAATTGTTATTGAGCTAAGTGTTATCATTGTTGTTTCCTTGTGCAGTCTTACATGACTAATTATTTGACTCAAGTTGACTATTTGGAAGGATGAGGACCAGCTTGGGGACAGGGAATAGGGAGAAGCAGGGAAATTGGGCAACGTGCAGAGCTGTGATGAGAATCATGCAAGACTCATACGGTTAGTGTGCAGTTGGTCCTATGGAGGCCCTCCATCAAGGTCGTGAGTCTGTATAACTCATAAAAGTCAACTGGAGCAAAAACAGACACATCGATCAGTGAAACTGAATAGAGAACATGGAAATAAACCCTTGCACCTGTAGTCAATTAACCAGCAACAAAGGTGTGAAAAGCATACAGTGCAAGAAAGACAGTCTCTTCAATGAATGCTGTCTGGAAACTTGGACAGCTACATGTAAAAGAATGAAATCAGAACGTTCTCTGACACCATACACAAAAATAAATTCAAGATGGATTAAATACCTAAATGCGAGATTGGAAACCATAGGACTCCTGAAGGGAAACATAGGCAAAATTCTCTGACATAAATCATGGCAATACATTTTTGGACTTGTCTCCTAAAGGAAAGCTTCCCAGCTGGCTCAGTGATAAAGAACCACCTAACAGTACAGGAGACGCAAGAGATGTGGGTTCAGTCCCTGGTGGGGGGAAGATCCCCCTGAGGAGGAAATGCAGCCCACTCCAGTACTCTTGCCTGGAAAATTCCATGGACTGAGGAACCTGGTGGGCTGCAGTCCATGGGTTCACAAACATTAGACATGACTGAGCGTACACATACACAGAGCAAAAGCAAAGGAAATGTAAGGAAAGATAGCCAAATGGGGCCTAATTAAACTTAGAAGCTTTGCATAGCAAAGGAAACCATCAACAGAATGAAAAGACAGTCTACTGAATGGGAGAAGCTGTTTTCAAATGGTGTGACTGATACAGGGTTAATATCCANACTGTATAGAGCTTCTCCATCTTTGGCTGCAAAGAATATAATCAATCTGATTTTGGTGTTGACCATCACAATATTAAGAGAATAAAAAGGTAAGCCATAGGGTAGAAGATATGGGCTTCCCTCGTGGCTCAGTTGGTAAAGAATCCACCTGCAATGCAGGAGACCCAGGTTCAAATCCTGTGCCGGGACGATCCCTGGAGAAGGAAATGGCAACCCACTCCAGTATTCTTGTCTAGAGAATCCCATGGACAGAGGAGTCGGGCAGGCTATAGTCCGTGGGGTCGCAAGAGTTGGACACAACTTAGTGACTAAACCACCACCACCAGAAGATATTGCAACACATTACTCTCACAAAGGACTCTCATCCTGAATACAGACAGTACGCCTACAAACCAGTTAAGACAAACCTCGACAGGCAAGCCACAAGGGGAGATTCTCAATCAGCAAGATATGAAAAAGTGCATCGAATCATGAGTCATCAGAGAAATGTAAATGAAAGCTAAATACCCCATCCTATCACCAGAACGGCAAAAAGGGGAAGAAAGCCAGGAACCCGACACCACCAAGGCTGGGAGAGGAAGGAGCCGTGTGCACACGGCTCTGCACGCTCTGGGACAGCCGCCCCCGAAGACCAGCCCGCCGCACCCACGAGAGCAGGCCCAGCGAGTCCACCTGAGGTCCACACACACAGAGAGACACTACGACCAGCATTCTTCCCGGCGGTCACCAGCGGAGCAAGCGAAACATCCACTCACAGGAGAACATAAAGGGACGGGTCTATGCGTACACCTGAAACCCCCGCCAGAAAGAGAGATGGATACTGCTGCCGCACAGGAAGCACCTGTGCGAGCTGCAGACAAAACTGAGCAAAGAAAGCCAGACACCAGAGTGTACACCGTGTGACGCCATACACCTAAGTTCAAAACAAGCGGAACACATCTATAGTGACGGAAGTCCGAACAGTGGTGGCCCTGAGGGAGCGAGGTCCTGACCGAGAAGGGGTGTGACTCTGCAGGGGCACACGAGTGGGTGCTCACTCTGTCCCCATTCGGCAAACACTAGTCAGCTCCAAGCGCGCTCCTCTGGAGCCTCTGGGCTGATGGAGCCCCTTTCCACCAAGTCCCTCCTCTGTGCCCCCAGAGCACTCACACTGACTGTGACCGAGGGCTGGGGGCTATGTTTCACTTACTTATGCGCCACTGCTTGCATGCACTGGAGAACGGAATGGCAACCCACTCCAGTGTTCTTGCCTGGAGAATTCCAGGGACGGGGGAGCCTGGTGGGCTGCCGTCTATGGGGTCACAGAGTCGACACGACTGAAGCGACTTAGCAGCAGCAGCAGCAGCAGCAGCCCACTACATACAGGGCAACCTTACTTGGTCTTNTGTTCTTGCCTGGAGAATTCCAGGGACGGGGGAGCCTGGTGGGCTGCCGTCTATGGGGTCACAGAGTCGACACGACTGAAGCGACTTAGCAGCAGCAGCAGCAGCAGCAGCCCACTACATACAGGGCAACCTTACTTGGTCTTTGTACCCCCAAGGCCTGGCATAAGACCTGCTGGATTTGCTGCATTAACAGGTAATTCATTAACTAACCCTGAAACTGCACTACCGCCTCAGAGCCTCCCACTGATAAGTCAGTGAGCAAAACAAAACCCCGTGTTATCCTGGGCTACCACCTCCTTGAAATCTCCTTCAAACACTCCCAACATTTAAATACAGGAAGGAAAGATTAAAGAGAGATGCCTTCTCTAACATCAGCTTAGGTTTTTAAGAAGAGAGAAAGAGAAGGCACAGTGAAAATGCCTACATAATGTAGTACAGAACACTGCTAAGGGAAAAACACACAGCTTTATTCTTAATCTCTGTCTGGATACCAAAGAACAGAGGGAGGACGGAGCTGTTCATTAGCAACAGGCTGCAAGCATCATTGTTGTCTGAGGACCACAATGGTGGCTGAGGAAAGGGATGAAATGGCCACACTCTTTCCATGTTAGGGATTCTGACAGGTAAGATCAGAATCCCTGATCATACACAGATTCAGCATCAGGCAGAGCTGGGCTCGCATCCCACCCTGGGAACAAGCTGCTGGCCTCTGGGCAAGAAAAGCAGCTCTCGGTTTCGAGGCACCACCACGCAGCTGCCCGCCTTGGGACTGTCAGGAGTATTATCAGCGACACTGAAGGCAGTCTGCTCGCTACACAGGGGCCGAGTGCCGCATCTCGTCGAATCCTGACCCAGGGCACACAGGGCTTCCCTGGTGGCTCAGGGGTTACGAGTCCACCTTTAATGCAGGAGACACAGATTTGACCCCTGGATGGGGAAGACGCCCCTGGAGAAGGAAATGGCTACCCACTCCAGTGTTCTTGCCTGGGAAATGCCATGGACAGGGGAGCCTGGCGGGCTGCAGTCCAGGGGGTCGCAAGAGTTGGACACAACTGCGCAACTAGCCACCACCTAGTCAGTCAAACACGTTATTTCTTTCACTCAACAAATACATTTTGAGCGCTGCTCATCTCCGAGGCAGGGCCAAGTTCAGGAAATACAGTCAATGATGATCAGAGACACAGGTGTCCGTCCTCCACAGGCTTATGCATAATTTTCTTCAACATGAGGAAATTCAGAGACATAACCTTGCCTAAGGTCACACAGTAAACCAGAACGCTTGGATCTGGACTTAAGTCTGTATTTTCCAAGAGTGGTTCTCAATCCTGGCTGCAATCTACAATCACCTAGGCAGCTTTTTCAAAACTCCCAATGCCCCGCTCTCACCCTAAACTGATTAAAACTGGTCTCTGAGGGCAGGGCCTGGACAATTTTTTTTTTTTCAAGTTTTCTGAATAATTCTATTGTGCTGCAAAGGCTGAGAACTTTGCTCCTTCACTAATAAATGTTCCCTTCCCCTGCTATCTGTTTAACTGATGCTTTAATCTACGCATATGAATTTAAGATTAACTCCTTTCCAGCAGTTTCCATGAACAGCAAATTACTTTTAGAGTTTGCTTTAAATGGCCCAACAATTCTACTTGCTAAAGCAAAACCGAACTGTGAACACCTGCTTTGTGATGAAAACGTTTCCAGTCTCCTCTGTTTCCAAGACCAGGCTAGTGCAGGTCTCCAACCCAGGGAGCCTGTAGAGCCCGTCTGCCTGCGCCNTCTACTTGCTAAAGCAAAACCGAACTGTGAACACCTGCTTTGTGATGAAAACGTTTCCAGTCTCCTCTGTTTCCAAGACCAGGCTAGTGCAGGTCTCCAACCCAGGGAGCCTGTAGAGCCCGTCTGCCTGCGCCCTCTCCCTCCACAACAGCAACTCCAGGCTCTGCCCCAGGATTCGCTGGGGCCCAGCTGATCCTTGTCTTCTCTCGAATGGAAAACACTCAGCCCGGAGTGTGCACACCTCAGGCCTCGCCTGTGAGGATTAAGACAGACCAGTCTCTTGCGTGCGGCTCCAGAACAAGAGCTCATGCTGGCCAAGTGAACAGAACCGAGTCACGTTCTAACACTCCAGGGCCAGGCAAGGACACCAGCTGGGCATCAGGGATGACGAAGCCCCAGCCCCTGTCTTTGAGAGGCCCATGGTAAGAGCGAGACAGAACACCACTAAACTAAACCAAGAGAGGCTGTGGGAACAGAGGGCAGCACGCCTGGAGGAGGCTGCCTGTGCCCTGGCCACGGCGGGGCAGGCTTCACGAAGAGGTGTCAGCCAGGCCGGGCCGTGAGGCTGTGCAGAAATCGGCCCTCGGGACCAGGGCAGAGGGAAAGAGAGCGTGTCAGGTAAAGGCAGGGCAGGGGGAGCCAGCAGTGCTGGGCTCAGAGCACGCTGTCCCATGAGTCAGAGCAAGTGCCCGGGGGAAGGAGAAAAGGGAAAAGTGGAAATGTTAGCTGCTCTGTTGTGTCCGACTCTTTGGGACCCCATGGACTGTAGCCCACTGGGCTCCTCTGTCCACAAGATCCTCCAGGCAAGAATACTGGAGTGGGCTGCCATGCCCTCCTCCAGAGGATCTTCTCGACCCAGGGAGCCCAAGGAAAGGAAGGGAGGAAGCCAAAGGCATCTCTGCATTCTGCAGACCGCAGGACGTGGAAGGACAAATCCTCCCCAACTCCAACTTAGCAACCAGAGGCCAGAGCTGTGAACACTTCTAACAGTCCACCGGCCCTCAGTGAGGTTCTTCGTTCATGCAGCAGGGCTGGACCTTCACTGCCATAAACCTGCACCCAGGACAGAGGGCCCCGGAGGCTCTCCTCCTCGCCTCGGGAGACGGCAGATCAGAGCCGACCTGGGGTCAGGGCCACAGTCAGGAGGCAAGAACACTTCTGGGATTCTGTCCCAGAAAATCGTCTGAAATGCACGTGGCGCACACTGAGGTGCCCACAGCCAACTTCATCATCAAAAAGTAGGAACAAAACCATTTCCTTATTGTGGGATAAGTCAATGATTCACAGGATGGAATACCACCACAAAGACATCAGTGTGTATGAACAATTCATTTTTAACCATGTGAGAAAATGTTTTCAATAAGTAAAAAAAAAAAAAAAAAANTTCTTGCCTGGAGAATCCCAGGGCTGGGGGAGCCTGGTGGGCTGCCGTCTGTGGGGTCACACAGAGTTGGACACGACTGAAGTGACTTAGCAGCAGCAGCAGCAACTTATACAATACCATATCAACATAATCAAACCAACTCTTTGCGACCCCATGGACTGCAGCCTACCAGGCTCCTCCGTCCATGGGGTTCTCCAGGCAAGAATACTGGGGTGGTTTGGCATTTCCTTCTCCAGGGTATCGTCCCGATCCAGGGATCGAACCCAGGTCTCCCGCACTGAAGGCAGATGCTTTACCCTCTGAGCCACTCTGTGCAGCATAATCAACTATACTTCAATTTTAAAAAGTGGTGACCTTCCATCCAAAACAAACTTCTCAGAGGTAGAAATAAATCTCAATTGGGAACATTCTAGAAAGTTGGTTGCAGTATCTTTTTTCAGTCTGGGCATAAATAAAACGTGTATGCTATTAACAGTTTTAATGCACGTTCTAAGAAATATCATTAAGTTACTCCTAGAAACCGACACGTGAATGATTCAGATGGCAAACAGGTAGGAGTGACTTACATTTTCATTCTGCTACCTTTTCGCAATAAAATAGTGCTGAGTGCAGAGGCCGGTATTTTTTAATGTTTTAGTCTTGTGCCTTAGTATCAAACTGACTGAGCTAGAATCATTTTTATTGCTTCTTGTGAACATGTATTTATGACTATGCAGAAATTTTTTATTTTTTGAATAGTTATGTTTTAGCACCCCTCTCTCTGAATTACCCATGGCTACATTTTGTATTCTTCAGAAAGGATATAATGACCTCTATGTTAGACGAAGGACATTTTTTCCATTAGGCATATTGACTGCCAGACAGCAGTGTATTCTACAGGACAATGGATTATTTGCAATACTTTTATAGATTACTGACACCATCAGACAAGATGCAACAAGAAATCTACAAATAATTAGAAAAATTATTTCTACTCTAGTTCCTTTAGCATCTCTAGATGTTACTTATGCAAGTATATACTGTGAAACTAAGTAAAATTTAGCTTTCTAGTTTGAATCCTTTTTCCAAAAACAAGTCAATGTTTTGGTGTTAAGAAAAAATGATTGTATAGTACAGAAACTGTAAATGGTTAAGAGATATGGGAAATGATCTCCTATCATTATCAAAGTTGAGTAAAATTTAATGATAACATTCTTCTGATTTCCCCCATCAATAGTTTTAAAAAATCATTTGGTTTTAAGATGTCTGTTGCTGTTAAGGTTTCAATGAATGGGAATTTTGCATTGCACTGGAATGTTGATAAAACCTATTTCAAAAATAATTTGTCTCAGTAAGCTTATAAATATTTATCACGTTTAACCTAGGAATTTCATTTATTCTTAGCTATTCAGTAGAAGCAGCAACTACAACAAACTCCCGAGAAATGCTGTTATGAAATTATTAATAATGATCTCAAAAGCTAGAAATTACATAATGAATAGTAAAGAGGTTACTGGTGCTTGCTTATGCAGGTTTAACAATGTTGTTTACCAACATTTAACAATAATATTTTTGTATTCAGAATAAAAGGAGGGATTATGGAGAAGTTGATGTGGTTTTCAGCTGGCTTACACACTGGTTGAACAGACAAAACACAAAGTTATGATTCGTGGAAATGCGTGTAATTGGTAATGAGGACCGGCTCCAGCGGTTGGCAGGCCTTCGGCGTTTCCTTGTTGCCTGGGACTCCATGTATTCAGAATAAAAGGAGGGATTATGGAGAAGTTGATGTGGTTTTCAGCTGGCTTACACACTGGTTGAACAGACAAAACACAAAGTTATGATTCGTGGAAATGCGTGTAATTGGTAATGAGGACCGGCTCCAGCGGTTGGCAGGCCTTCAGCGTTTCCTTGCTGCCTGGGACTCCACTGCCAAGCTAGTCCAGGAAGGCTTGTCTTAATATGGCAGAGGGGCTTTCATTTCATTTTACATTTGGAAAAGGAAGCTTCCCGTCTCTACTCTGGCACTCCCTCCTGATATTTTGCTTGTCTGTCAGTGCCTCGTCCCACCCCAAATTAGCTATGAGTCTTTGATTCACTCTGGCTTTTTCTCGTAACTTGTTAAACTAAAAGCAGTGACTTAATAGATTAGAGTTAATAGACCCCAGAACTGGGAAGGACAGAGAGAGGGACCATGTAAGACCCCTGACATCTGAAAGGTGATCTAACACCCAGACGGAACAAGGGGTGTAAAATGTAACGTGGGCTCTTGCTGTCCTTGGGGGTTATTTCGGGAACTAACAGAAGGGGCGTTTTAAAGAGATTCATAACTAGGCAGGAAGGGATGAGTGGGTTTGTGGCTTATTTGTGCAGAGTTGTTTCTGCCCGTGAATTGCAGCATCTTATTTTCAGGGGAGCCTGCTGACAGCAGCAGTCGCCAGGGGTGAAATCAACCTGCGCGAACCAGCCAACAAGGGAACTCCAAGGAGGCACTCCCCAACCTGCGGAACTAGCTGCCGCCGCCGCTGCTGCTGCACTCTGATGACAGGGTCCAGATGCCTTACAGACAGACTGCAGCTGGTTAAATATAGCGTGTTCAGTGTGTGTGTGTGTGTGTGTGTGTTTGTGTGCGTGCGTGCGTGCATGCATGTGTGTCTGTCTTGGTGCGACTGGGAGAGAGGCCATAACATACAGTCTTTGTTCTTTATATCCCATTGGACTGTAGGTCACATCATTTAACCAATCAATATGTGGTTAGTGTCCCGTCCTCAGGGTCTTTATAGTCCAGCAGGGAACATAAGATTAATACATGTGACAATAACTTTGACACAAGATAAAATGAGATCAATGCCAGGAGAGGGGCACACGAGTCAGAGTATAGGAAAATCACTGAAAAGAGTTAGTAGTTCAAGAATGCACAGTCGTCGTTCTTAGACAAGACTATGTTAAATACTCCTCTATTAGCTCTGATGCTGTCATTTTAGATTCCGGGGCTCGCTTTTCCTTTACCCTCCTACCAGAAACAGTTTGTGAGTAAAGGGGCAGGGCTGGAGGAGAAGGCTGTGTCCTTTTGACAGCAATCTGTTCATGATGTGAATTCAAATCTAGAAGGTTACAGCAATTTGTACACCATTTACTGTTTTAACAAATATGATTAGATATTTTAATAAAAAGAACGATTTTATGAGCATGACCTTTTAAAAAGGTCTGTTTGAGGCAAGACAGGTAATCCATTTTTATTTCCTTCTTTGCCACTTACCCCTTTCTCAGTTTAATCTGAGTAAAGAAAAATTAGTCATGAAACATATGTGTATTTAGATGGGAATAGGGAGAGGAGAGCTTTTCTGATTTCATAGTATCTTCCTGGGTGAAATGGGCTAGTCATCATTCTAACTCCAAGAGAAAAAGGCAAACTGCCAAAGCACAAATATTGGCTGAAAACATTTGGCCTTTTTCTGCAAATTAATTATTTTATTCGTTCAACCATGTTGTCGTCCTGATCACTTAGAATCTGGAAATGCCCGCTGTTTAGTCTGCCACAAAAGGCACCTTGGCTTCGGTATGCCTTTACTGTATGGGTCTAGTAGTCAGATGTGGAGCTAAAACTTACTAAACCAAATGTATCTCTGAGACTCATGAGAAGATGTGGTCTGGGTTCCCGTTTCCCACTAGGGTTCATGCAGCTAGATTAAGTCTTGATTAAGTCTTTATCAGCATCTCCGAGCTCCCAGCCTCCCCAGTCTCCTGGCGGAAAGTTGTTTTCCTGATGGACATCAGGGTCTCCCACGGGCACCTGATAGCCTTTGATCCCGCAGATACCTGGGTGGGGTGAGGTCACCGGTGAGCTGCTGTCCTTCTCCCCTAGGTGGGTCGTGTTCATAGCCATGTCTCAACTCTGGCCTGGAGTGTGCTGGGGAGGGGACGCGGAAGTGAACCGTCTTCTGGAGGAAGGCTTCCCAGTGGCGTCGTGGTAATGAATCTGCCTGCCAGTGCAGGAGAGACAGGAGACTCAGGTTCAACCCCTGGGTCTGGAAGATCTGCTGGAGGAGGAAATGGCAACTCACTCCAGTCTTCTTGCCTGAAAAGTTCCATGGACAGAGAAGCTAGGTGGCCTACAGTCCACGAGGCTGCAAAGAGTATTATATACACAGTTCACTGACCTACAGTTGATGTTGTCACTGGTAGTTCTCATCATCATTAGTAACATGACCGCATCACACATCTTATTTCATTTTAATTATATGTGTCCCTGGGGGCTCAGATGGTAAAGAATCTGCCTGCAATGCAAGAGACCCAGATTCAGTTCCTGGGTTGGGAAGATTCTGTGGAGGAGAAATGGCAACCGACTTCAGTATTCTTGCCGGGGAAATCCCATGGACAGAGGAGCCTGGCGGGCTACAGTCCACGGNATTATATGTGTCCCTGGGGGCTCAGATGGTAAAGAATCTGCCTGCAATGCAAGAGACCCAGATTCAGTTCCTGGGTTGGGAAGATTCTGTGGAGGAGAAATGGCAACCGACTTCAGTATTCTTGCCGGGGAAATCCCATGGACAGAGGAGCCTGGCGGGCTACAGTCCACGGGGTAGCAAAGAGTCAGATGTGACTGAGTGACTAACACTTTCACTTTCCATGGTATTCTTATGAGATAAGCATTGGTACTCATGTGATATGTATAAGAAAACAGGCTCAAAGTCCCCTGGCTATAGGCAGGAAGAGCTTTCTGGATCCAAAACTTGTTTTCATTGTGCCACAGATTAAGTATGTACCACAGCATAAACACACACACACAGACACAAAACAGCAGCAACAACTCCTAGCAGAGTTTTAGGAAACCACTAGCGGTATAGCAGAAAGTGACTCTATTTTCAGCATCTAGTGTCTAGCTCTTGGATCTGTCTTAATTCAGTTACGACGCTTTTCTAGGCACGGAAGAGATCCACGTGTCTCCTCTTGTCTTGCCATGTGGCACTATAGATGCTCCTGGCTGATGGCCTTCCCACAATTAAATTGTGGACTCATCAGTGGCTGATCCTAGGCGATTAAGTGATGTGATGGCCCGACCAGGCTCCTATTTCTGGAGCTTCTATTCTTTTGCTTCCCTCTTTTGGGAAACGCAAATTGTATCCTGGGAATGCATTTTGATATCACATAAAGTATAGAGGTGACAGTATAAGTTAATCTCCACTCATAGCCTAGTGGCTTTTAATGTATCGTGATATTTCTACTAGTTTCTTTTAATGTCGTTGACTTATTTTTGTTATTTGTATTAGAAATTAGTAAACATTCTTTGCTTAATCTCAAACTGATACAGATACCCCCATCTTTCAGGCTAATACTAACGCCTGCTCTTGCTTTTTACAAAAGTAATAGATCCGAGATGCTTTACTGGCTTCCGCTCTTCGTGCCATTTTGCTTTTTAAAGGTTCACACGTGTGAACAGAAATGTAAAATTGTAAGCTGTTGGAATCTTGTATGTGACCAGAATTCTGGCACTGCCTTTAGAAATTCAACAAGAAGACAAACTAATAGGTTTAAGCCATTTTGGAAAAGAAAATAAAAGGCCACAGAAGCCTTGAAGGCTGTTGTAGACCGAGCTTACTCGGCTGCGGCAGCATCTGCATTAAGCCGTGGGTGTGTTCTGGGAGGTGGGTGAGAGGAGAGAGGCTGTGAACCCACTGCTGTGATTCCTGTAAGGCACCGTGGGTAACAGGCTGTGAGGCTAAGCACTGGTTTAAGAAACTGGCATAACGACTACTGGGTTAATGTTCCAGACATTGGTGTATCCTAATAGAATAACTTGTGAACCCAGAGAAACACCCAGTATTTCTCAAAGATTTGAGTGAAGGTGCTTTTGATCCAGGAGAAGGCAATGGCACCCGGCTCCAGTACTTTTGCCTGGAAAATCCGTGGACGGAGGAGCCTGGTAGGCTAAAGTCCATGGGGTTGCTAAGAGTTGGACACGACTGAGTGACTTCACTTTCACTTTTCACTTTCCTGCATTGGAGATGGAAACTGCAACCCTCTCCAGTGTTCTTGCCTGGAGAATCCCAGGGGCCTGGAGCATCCCAGGGATGAGGAAGCCTGGTGGGCTGCCCTCTATGGGGTCGCACAGAGTCGGACACGACTGAAGCGACTTAGCAGCAGCTTTTGATCCAGGCGTCCCTTTTCTCTCGCGGATTGAGGGGGGACTGTCTTGCTTTATGAATTCCCGTGTTAGCTCATTCAATTAGCACGGTGCCTTTTTTTAACCAACATTGTCCTCATGCCCCACCCCCTACCTTTCTCTGAACTCTAAAAACCTTGGGGAAAACCAAGTTTTTGCCGAATGGGTGAGCTCTGTACACACTGTGTGCATAGCCCTCGTGGGCGGAGGAGGCGAGCTGAAGCGCAGATCTGGTGGTTAGGACCTGCTGCTACGCTACTCCAGGTATTGTGTGTTTCCTGTCATAGACGTGCATCCCTCAGGGCGCCTGTGTGTTATGACCGCAGGTAGGCAAAAGATGCAGAGAAGCCTGCTGGTGAGAGCAGTCAGCTAGAATAAACACATCCCGGGGTGGTGGGGGGGTGCTGAGCCTGTCTCTTCTGTCGTCCCTGTGAGACTTAGGAGAGACCGCTCGCGCTTTTCTGGCGGCCGTGCCCCGGATACAGGGGTGAACAGTCCTGCGGCCGTCTTCTGAGGACCTGTGCAGAGAGGACTCCGGTTCAGTAGCACTCGGGGCACGGCCCAGCTCTAGCGGGGAAGAGAGGGAGGTGGGCATGTCCACACGTGACTTCTTGTAAGGCTGCCCCGCCTTGGGGTGTTTGGGCTTGCAGGTAGCTAATGCATCTTTTCAAGTGTTCACTGTGTTCAAAGTACTGCCGCCACATTTAAACTCCCCCAGGGTACATGTACACCATGCAGGCACAAAGCCAAATGGAGCCGAAGTCAGTGCAAACCGTCTGTGTTATGCATATGAAAGATAAATATTATTCATACATTCCGTGTGTATACTTTTATATATATTTTCATGTTATTGTATGTAAAATATAGCATTTTTTATATACTGTTTTACATCATTTACATGACTGTTAGTTGCTCAGTCATGTCCAACTCTTGCGACCTCATGGATGGGAGCCCACAGGCTCCTCTGTCCTTGACATTCTCCAGGCAAGAATACTGGAGTGGGTTGCCATTTCCTTCTCCAGGGGATCTTCCTGACCCAGGGGTCGAACCCAGGCCTCCTGCATTGCAGGCGTTCTTTATCATCTGAGCCACCAAGTACAGTGCTCAAAATCTGTGAAAAAGGGTCCAGAAAAGCTTTGTGAAGGGGAATGAGTGAGGCTGCTCCCAGGGAGCTGACAGAGAGTCAGCAGATGTGAGGATAAGAGGGGAGGGGTCAAGCTAGGAGCAGCAAGTCCGTTTACAGCAGTAGTAGATTCCCAATTCCTGTTTCCCCTTGTTTGTTTCCCGTTATCATACAGCTTCCTACAGTCTGGATGAAAGAAGTGAAAAGCGAAAGTGAAGTCGCTCAGTCGTGTCGGACTCTGCGACCAGGCAAGGTTTTCCAGGCAACAGTACCAGAGTGGGTTGCCATTTCCTTGTCCAGGGGATCTTCCCGACCCAGGGTTCAGACCGAGGTCTCCCGTGTTGCAGGCAGGTGCTTTACCCTCTGAGCCACCAGGGAGGCCCAGTCGAGGTGGCCCGTCTCAATCGACTACCGCTAGCCCTCTGGAGAGTTCAATATGGCAGAGGAGAGCAGGAAAGAAGGGTTTTTAGGAATTTTAAACTTTAGTAAAAATTATTATGTGACTTTTCAAGAACACGTTTCTTAGCAGTTGCACCCAAGTTGTGACATTTATTGAGAATTCACAGATGATATAGAAGCTCCTGTTGAGAGTGATACTGTTGTATTATTTAGAGGTACTCAGGGAAATTATTTGAACCATCTCCTTAGGAAAATACGCCATGTCTTCTATACTTTGGGGCAAAGATTCCTTCCCCAGTTTGTTTTCTGCAAAGCTAGTCGCCATACTGACTTCCTAAGAAAGATCACGGCAAAAACAATATCACGTACTTTCCTAACAGCACCCGTTCCTGTATCTTGTATGGTACGGATAGCTCTCCTGCTCTCCCCCCATTTGTGGCATGCACATCCCTCTCTGGGGTGGACATTCCATGAGCATACAGGTGGTGTGTGACGCGAAGCACTTCCTCACTGTCTGAGGCTGCAATCCCAGAGGTAATTTACAGAGGTTATAAGTTGCAGGGTCCCTAATTGCACACAGACTCTGAAACAAGACTCGCAGTGCGTGATAGCCTGTAGAGGGGATGCTGGTTGGTTCCTGCAGTGTCCAGAGCGCTCACTTGAGACTGTTACTCATTTACTAACTTACAGTACAAGGAAAATGGTGACAAGTCATCTGAGATGCTTGCCTGGTTTTATGTAATAATATGGCACCCCACTCCAGTCCTCTCGCCTGGCAAGTCCCATGGATGGAGGAGCCTGGTGGGCTGCAGTCCATGGGGTCGCTAGGAGTTGGACACGACTGAGCGACTTCCCTTTCACTTTTCACTCTCATGCATTGGAGAAGGACATGGCAACCCACTCCAGCGTTCTTGCCTGGAGAATCCCAGGGACTAGGGAGCCTGGTGGGCTGCCGTCTATGGGGTCACACAGAGTTGGACACGACTGAAGCGACTTAGCAGCAGTAGCAGCATCAAGTACCTGAAAACGTTGAAGAAGTATGACTTTTTATTAAAAATTCATTAAAATGGTTTCTTGATGAAAAGTCACTTCTGCAATGGACGTTCACGGACAGTAACACCAAATGCCTTTTAAGGAAAGAGCAAGTAGCAGATTGGAGCACTACAGTTGGTAAGAGACTCTCTTTCTACTAAAGCCGGTGAATGAAGTCAAAACACAGAAATACCGAGAAAACACTAAAGCAGATTAAAGTCCCAAGTTAAATTCGTGACATGGCTAAAGGTGAAAAAACAAAGCAAAAATAAAAACCTCAGCAGCTAATGTCAGTCACAGTGAAAAATGAAAAGAAACTGGTAAACGTGGTTCAAGTCTTTCTGTTGGAGACTGTTCATTGAGCCTGAATCTCACTGTGATGTGCAAAATGTGTGAAAAGCATCCGTGTATCAACAGTATTCTCAGCAACTCGTTTGCGCTGCCTTCTGTGAAAACAGATCACTTAAGGCAAAACAGTAGTGAGGAGATTCTCGACAGCATGTAGAATCCTGCTTTATGAATGTCCTCTCTCACGTTTCCCTGCACAGACAGGTGTCTGATCTTTGCTGAGGCACTTTAGTAGCGGACTTGGAAGACAGATACTGCAGAGACTTTGCTGTTGCTGGTTAACATGGATGGCTTTTACGGTGTTGAGAAGAGTTTCATGGATCAAGAGAACAATACATTTTGACTCCATTGCGCAGAGTAAACACGCAATACTTGTGGGAGACTGAGTCAGTTCTTCTGGGCGTCTGTCCCCAAAGTCCATCCTGTGTGCAACTGTATGTGGCCAGAAGAGCTGCACCGTTCATTAGTCTGATTCATTTCAAACTAATTTGTAATTTTGAGCGGTGTAATGTAGCATACACAGCATCCCAGGAGGACAAGGCAGAAAAGGAGATTTATGGCTGACCAAGTACGATGCTTAGGTCAAGGACTGGCAGACTTTTCTGTAAAGGGCAAGAGGATAAATATCTGGCTTTTAGCTTTGTAGTCAATGTATGGTCTCTTTCACATGTTCTTTCTTTTTTTTAAAATTTAAATTTATTTATTTTAATTGGACGCTAATTACTTTAGAATTTTGTATTGGTTCTGCCACACATCAACATGAATCCGTCACGGGCGTACACATGTTCCCCATCCTGAACCCCCCTCCCAACCTCCCTCCCCGTACAATCCCTCTGGGTCATCCGGGTGCACCAGGCCCAAGCATCCTGTATCAGACCTGGACTGGCGATTTGTTTCTTATATGATATTATACATGTTTCTTGTTCTTTTTTGTAGCGCTTTTCTATGCAACCATTTAAAAATGTAAAAATCTTAGATCTTCGCAATGCAAAATAGATGCAAGTGACTGTGAGACTCTGGTTTGCCTGCTGGACCAGATCAGCGTGTAGTTGGTGCCTTGTTCATCCCCTGAGAGGAGCCCATTAAATCGGCATCCTCTGTCATGATGGACAAGCATTTATAGGCCATTTATGAATCTCAAGAGATTAGTCAGAGCGTCTTTGGACTAGCACATGTCCCTGCGTCATCTTCTCGTGGCCTGTTCGGAGGAGGCTCTTATCCTCTGTCGCTCTGCCCTTTTCCTTGCCCTTGGACAGGACCTCTCTGCTGCGCCTGCTTCTGAACAGGAGACCGGTTTCCCACGTTCAAACCAGGTAGTGCAACTCAGGGAGGAAGTACTCTTCTGCCATTTCCTCACGGCTGGATTCTTCTTCCTCTCCAGCTTCCGAAGCTGGAGGAATGGCAGGAACCAGTTCCAGAAGCAAGGTCTATAATAGATGCCTGCTGCCGGATTCATGGAAGCTTTTTGTCTTCCCCTGCTGTCTGCAGGGATGCTCCTAAACCCACGGAGTACTGAGTATGATGCAGGTCCTAAAGGCATGGATAGCAGTTCCTTAGCCTGGAACTCTGAGGAGAAGTGCCAAGACCCAGAGTGTTCTCCATGAAGAGTTTCTGGAACAACACATGGGGAGTCCGAGATAGGGGTGTAATGGATCTTACCCATTTTAATCTTTTCAGAGGAAATGTTTTACAGGTTATTTTAGTTGGCTTCTTTATGTATATTATCATATTTATGTATTTATTTGGCATGGCGAGCACTCTCTCTTTTTTTTTTTTTAAGCGAAAGACACACTGGTCTCAAGTCTGTGCCTCAGAATATGCAATGGGCAGTCTTTTGTGTCATTTAAATATTTTTCTGGTCAATTTTCTGTTCTGGTCAATTTTCTGTAACATATAGGTTACACAGTGAAGCAGATGTGGATTCCAAACCTGGAAAAATAAAAATGAAGAATTACTGAAATTAGAAAATGCCAAACCTTGATAATAACAGCTCTTAGACAAGAAAATCAACTGAGGCACAACTCTTTGGAAGTTAGGAGTACAAAATAGTCTTACATTTCTCTTTTAAAGAGTGCACTGTCTCACGTTTTCATCTTTTTTCTGTGCTTCTTTGTAAGCAATCGTATGCCTTTGCAAATTAATTTGCAGCCATCTGTTCAATGAAAGTGAATCCCTTATTTTGCAACTTAAGCTATTCAACTTAAAATTTAACTTTAAATGTATCTTAATATAAAATTCAAATGAATAGGTAAGGAATATTGATAAATACAACAATATATAAGGGCATTTTAACTGTTCAGGCTGTCGTATGAAAGTTAGATGAAACAGTAAAATTTTTTGATTAGGGAACATGTTTCAGAGATAAAATATTAAAAAACCACATAAATTTCTGATCCAAATAGCAAACATATTCTGAAGCCCAATAACATTGGTCTGAGCACAAGGAAATAAACAAACAAACAAAATGACAACCCAGATGTGGGTCTGCTTTATTCTAAACAACTGTCTGTGAAGCCCAACTGGACACTTGGAAATGTGTTATAGGTAATTTAATAAATCAAGCCATTAAACTAATTCTACTTCAATGCTTAATTGCTTCAAGTGGAATTTTTGTCTTGAAATTATAAGATTGACATTCTTTTCACTCTACTTATTTACCCAACCTTCTTATACTTGCAGTTGCTGCTAAGTCGCTTCAGTCATGTCCGACTGTGCGACTCCATAGATGGCAGCCCATTAGGCTCCCCCGTCCCTGGGATTTTCCAGGCAAGAACACTGGAGTGGGTTGCCATTTCCTTCTCCAATGCATGAAAGTGAAAAGTAAAAGTGAAGTTGCTCAGTCGTGTTAGACTCTGTTCGACCCCATGGACTGCAGCCCACCAGGCTCCTCCGCCCATGGGATTTTCCAGGCAGGAGTACTGGAGTGGGATGCCAGTGCCTTCTCCTTATGTTGGACCAATTTTTTTCTCAACATACATAGAAATTAAACAGATAATAGTAAGACTGTGAGAGATCTGGACAGATGAACATGCCTGCTTCTCCAGCAGGTCATAGATAGGTGCAGTTGTTGGCTCCACAGTCAGAGATTAGGGACATCAGTGTCAATGTATTTCAGTCTTATCTGTAGAAAAAGTAAAACTCCATTTGATTCATAGCTTCATATTTTCCAAACAACAAATACATTTTTTTAATATAATTTGGTTTATGGAGAAGAACTTAATTGGAAGCAAATGCAAATTAGATACATTTTTTGGTCATGGTTTTATTTTTTTTTTAATATATAAAACTTTATACATGCCATCCTGTTTTCTATAATTTCATCATGCCAAATTGTGTCTTATTTAACAAAAGTAAAATAATACAAATTCCCCGCTACCCCCCCAAAAAAGTCACATTTAGCATGTAACTATGGATGCATTTAGCATAGAACTATGGAAACTGAGCCAACATATTAAGTATAAGTTAACTGTATTTGACTACGTGCACAACGGTCTAGCCAGCATTATAAGAGATATTTTGCTCTGCTTTGAATGCCCCCTGTCAACTTCAAGTATATATATATATATACACATAGTCATCCGTTGTTATCCTCTAAGACTTGCTTCCAGGACCCTCCAGGGAAGGAGAGTCCACAGATGTTCAGGTCCCTTGCAGGGGGCCCTCTGTACCTATGGATCCTGCCTCCTAGGAGAAGAAGGGCCAACTGCAAGTTTAAATATTTTTAATTAATCGCTCCTTTCCCTAATGACCAACAGAGTATGTCAGAAATATATTGACACTACATGGTTTGAAATGAATTTTGAAATGTCAGGGTAAGTATGGCAGGAAGAGAGACAATGTAACTTTAGCATCAAAGCCTATATCTTCCTTATTTTATAAATATTATCACTTAATTAGAAAACCGAGTAATTGAGAACTTTTTTAGTTTTGTATTTAGTGACTCAGTGAACCTGAGCTGCTGCTGCTGCTAAGTCACTTCAGTCGTGTCCGACTCTGTGTGACCCCATAGATGGCAGCCCACCAGGCTCCCCCATCCCTGGGATTCTCCAGGCAAGAATACTGGAGTGGGTTGCCATTTCCTTCTCCAATGCATGAAAGAGAAAAGTGAAAGTGAAGTCGTTCAGTCTGTCCGACTGTCAGCGACCCCATGGACTGCAGCCCACCAGGCTCCTCCGTCCATTGGATTTTCCAGGCAGGAGTACTGGGGTGGAGTGCCATTGCCTTCCCCGGAACCTGAGCTAAGGATGATAAAATAAAAATGAAAGTGAAAGTTGCTTAGTCGTGTCTGACTCTTTGTGACCCCTATGGACTGTATAGTCCATGTAATTCTCCAGGCCAGAATACTGGAGTGGGTAGCCTTTCCCTTCTCCAGGGGATCTTCTCAACCTAAGGATCGAACCCAGGTCTCCTGCACTGCAGGCGGATTCTTTATGAGCTGAGCCACAAGGGAAGTCCAGGAATACTGGAGTGGTAGCCTCTCCCTTCTCCAGCGGATCTTCCCGACCCAGGAATTGAAGCGGGGGTCTTCTGCATTGCTTGGAGAAGGAAATGGCAATCCACTCCAGCACTCTTGCCTGGAAAACCCCATGGACGGAGGAGCCTGATAGGCTACAGTCTGTGGGGTCGCAAAGAGTCGGACACGACTGAGCGACTTCACTTTCTCTTTCTTTCACTCCTGGTTTGCAGGCGGATTCTTTACCAACTGAGCTATCAGGGAAGCCCTAAAGCCCTAAAACTATATATCAGAAAAATAATGCAGGTGGACTATTCTATTGCTTGAGGCAGAAATTTCACTCTCTGTTTAAAATCATATTTGGAATACCTCTGACTTCTGTACGTGACTAACCCAAGCTCTTCCTTATGGATAGGAAGTCATTCTCTAAGTCTCCAGGGTTTAGAGTAGCTAGTGGTTCTCTACAAAGTAGAAACATTCACTACAAGAATATGGGGAGCGGGCACTTAGGTAAGAACAGGTGGGCTAAGGAGGAACATCCTAAGTGAACAGATTTAATTCCAAAGCAGATGGTACTTAATAATTTTAATTAATCATTTAATTGACTGATTGGCTATTTCTGATATGTATGTGAGCTGCAGAGAAGAGGCAACTGGGATAGTATTTCATGACAGAAACTAATTAAATGATTAAAGATGAAACTTGAATTCAGAAATGCACCTCAGAGGGAGACGTTAAGCTTGATATCTGAAAGTTTCATTTTGTAAGTAGGAGAGCTGAAATGTTTTGTAGAGTTCAAAATGGAACCAGCCACTCTACCGAAGGAACAGTGATGTGATGAAGCTTTAGCTTTCAAATGTGACTTCCTCCTATGCTTTCATTAGGGCTATTTCACTTTCAACTCGGGGGAACCCAGCTTATAATGCAGACTGTCATGTTTAATCCCTAGAAAAAATTCTGGAGTTTTCCATTTGGAAAATACCAAAAATGTGCTTTTTGCTTTGACCACTATTCAGTAACTCAAGGAAATGCATTTCCTTCCTCATATATTTGCATATGTGATATCTTTTATCGTGCAGTTAAGGCCTGGCAAGCGCAATGGCTGCCTGATCCAGCTTAAGGGTCTTCAGATTGTCTTGTCTGCCTTTATTCTTATCACAAAATGTATGCGTGTGCTGGTGTGTGTGCATATGTGTGTGTGTGTGTATGTGTGTGTGTGTGTGTGTGCACAATTCAGTGATGACAAAGATTGTCTCTCTTCTAACTGTTACTTACAAGGCATCCAATACTTACTTGCTAAGTGAGTGNCTCAGTCGTGTCTGACTCTTAGGGACCAGATGTGTATAAGAGACAGGTGTGTGTGTGTGCACAGTTCAGTGATGACAAAGATTGTCTTTCTTCTAACTGTTACTTACAAGGCATCCAATACTTACTTGCTAAGTGAGTGAAAGTACAAGATATTTAAAGATTATTTCAAACCAAATGTAAGAGATTACCATACTGAACTTGGGGGCGTAAAAGGATGAAAAGGAAAGTGAGATAGAAATTTGATAAGAGAGGACACCACTGCCAAATGTACGATGAATAAGTAGTTTAATTTGGTTAAGGGTAATAAAGGATGTGATACTGGCATAGTTGGTAGGAGCTTTACTTATTTATTTATTTATTAATCAAAATGTCATTGGCTTATAATATCATATTAGTTTCAGGTATACAATATAACGATTCAGAGTTTCTATACATTATGAAACGTTCATCACGATAAGTATAATTACCATCAGTCTCCCTACAAAGTTATTATGATACTATTATAACTATGATAATATGACTATATTCACTTTGCTGTACATTATATCCTTGTGACTTATTTTATAACAGGATGTTAATGCCTCTTAGTTCCATTCACCTGTTTCTTACATTCCGCGCTCCCTTCCGGCAGCTACTGGTCTGTTCTCTGTATTTATGAGACTGATTCTGTCTTTCGTTTGTTTGTTTTTTAGAGTCCACATATAAGTGAAATCATATAGTGTTTGTCTCCTTTCTGACTTATTTCACTTGGAATAACACCCTGTAGGTTCATCCACATTGTCATAAAGGGCAAGATTTCATTTTTAATGGCTGAAGAATATTTTGTTGTGTAAAGAAATAGGTCTTCTTTATCCATTCATCCGTGCGTCGACACTCAGGTTGCTTCCATGTCTTGGCTGTTGTAAATAATGCTGCAGTGAACAGCAGGGTGCATCTGTCTTTTCAAGTTAGTGCTCTGGTTTCTGTGGAGAGACGAGATCTTCGGGTTTAAAGAGATTGTATAAGGTCTATTAAAAGTGCTTAAGTGCTTTTGTTATCATGGAGCTGCTGTGCCATGTAAAACACCAGGAAGAAGCAGTGCTCTCTTCCTAGTTTAAAATCTTGTATTTTGTAGATTTGTGTTACCTTTCATCCTGCTGCCAAGATACTGTTTTGGTTTACACAGGATCCACATTCAGAAAGGTTTCAGCGCAGATCTCTGGATGTTAGTGTCATAGAGCAGAGAGGACGTTCTTGTTGTCTGTGCTCCTCCACAGCTGCCAGCAAAATGTCTTACACACAGGAGATACACAGGATCTCTTAAGTTTTGTGTTTCCATCTTTCGTAATTTCTCAGCTACAGTCTTTCCAGGATGCAGAGCGTGTCTAGGGAATTTAATGTATTTTAAGAGATTACAAAAAATGGACTTTTTGAGCTAGTACACTGCAGTGGGAATTGCAGGATGCTAGATGTATTGAAGAGTCAGGGCCCTTTGAAGCAGCCAGATATCCGGGTACTTACATAAATGGGACCCTTCATTTCACACTTATCATCTTCTTGGGTCCCCAGCAAATTGGCTCCATACCATCAGTGAATGCAATAATTCATCAGGATTATTGCACAAGGAACTCCAGTTTCAGATATGAGTTCTAACTAGGTGGCCTGTACGGGTTTTCTCTTTCGATACTGGAAATCTACGATGGATGCATGCATAGACAACCCTAAATTGCATGATCACTTTCATAGCTGCTCTGTTGGACCAAGCATGTGCTCAGAGCAGCCACGTTTAGTAATATGGTTTTCCAAGAGGGGCATGCAGGCTGGAATCCATCCCAGGTTGTAACAGTCTGACCCGACTAGACTGAGTGCTTTAAATGCACTATTTGATATGGTTACAGCAGCCCTGGAATGGTATCTTATTACTTCGGCTTTCCAGATGGAAATAAGGATTAGGGAGGTTTTGTGACCTGCCTTGTGGATGTGGCTAGACATACCCCAGGTTTGACGTCAAGTCTCTCTGCACACAGAGCCTTTCTCTCGGGCTCTGCTCTTGGGGCCATCAGCAGACATCTGGAGAAAGGAGACCCCCGTGTCCGGCGGGGCTGCAGGCAGGCTCCACAGGAAAGACTATTCAGGAACAGCCTCACAGCCTTGGTCCTGAGTCAGGGGGCTCCGCCTCTGCCCCCGGGCTCTGGAACACTGAGGTCAGGCAGTGGAGCAGGAAGGATGTGCTGGACCACCTCCTAACTCCTAGAATGTAAACTGTCAAATCATCATTCCACTTCAGAGACTGTGTCTCCTGGCTGTCTCCGTGTGGGCCCCTGACTACAGGAGATGTGGGCGCCACCCCTCACTGTGCGGCAAGACCAGGGGAGGAGTTCTGTAATGCTCTTCCCCCCCCTTTGCCTCCCCGACTCCCTCTCCCCTTTCCTTTCTTCCTCGGTTGTTCTTCTGTCTCTGTCTCCGTCCATCTGTCGGCCTCCCTCTCTCTGGTTAAGTCCTGCTGCTGCTGCTGAGTCGCTTCAGTTGTGTCCGACTCTGTGCGACCCCATAGACGGCAGCCCACCAGGCTGCCCCCGACCCTGGGATTCTCCAGGCAAGAACACTGGAGTGGGTTGCCATTTCCTTCTCCAATGCATGAGAGTGAAAAGTGAAAGTGAAGTCGCTCAGTCGTGTCCAACCCTCAGCAACCCCATGGCCTGCAGCCCACCAGGCTCCTCCATCCGTGGGATTTTCCAGGCAAGAGGACTGGAGTGGGGTGCCATTGCCTTCTCAGGGTTAAGTCATGGTATACCTATAATTCCACCAGGGTGTTTTTCCTCCATTACCTGCTGAATGCTTCCATGTGACTGTATAAGGGCTTTAAATCTGCAAGGTTGAAAACAAAGCCCTTAACGAAGACTTCTTTCATCTCTCATTAGCCAGGGTTTGGGGGATAAACAGAGCACGTCAACAGCCTTGTGAATTTGTATGTAGTTTGAGAAATTTTTTTTGAAATTAATTTCTTTATTTTAATCGGAGGCTAATGACTTTACAATAAGTGGGTTTTGCGCATTCGAGCCGCGGGGGTGGGAGTGTGTCTGACGGCTGGCCGTGGACCGCAGTCGG
The DNA here is from genome assembly GCA_006410675.1 of Oreotragus oreotragus. Taxonomy (NCBI): domain Eukaryota; kingdom Metazoa; phylum Chordata; class Mammalia; order Artiodactyla; family Bovidae; genus Oreotragus; species Oreotragus oreotragus. Next base: position 287,746 of record SJYX01000070.1, read on the forward strand.
AAGCCCGCGTGGCTGCGGGCTCCTCTCGCAGGAGCGAGCAGGGAGGGTTTTGTGCATTCTCCCTGCCACCACCAGGCAGCGGGATGCGTGTACGGAGAAGGAGAAGTGCGGGTGGAGACCGTCCCTGACGTCCATCCCTCCAGGGAGAGAGGCGTCTGGACTCTGTCGCAGGAGCGGCTGGCAGACGCCGCGGGCAGAGCCCGGGGCAGCAAAGCCCTGCGCAGGGACGGGCGGGCCCGCCTGCAGCGTGGGGCCAGGCAGGCCGCGGGCTGGGGCTCCTCTGTGCCGTGGAGAGACAGAAAGGCAGATTCACCCGAACACTGCAGAGAGTTCTTGAAGAGACACACAGAACTCGAACTATGAAACCGTCTCCATTTGAAATGCAGTCTAGCGTCGAAAAGCCAGAAGTCCCTAGGATGGACTCAGCCTGCCGGGGCCGCTCGGTCTCTAAATGGGCCTCAGGGCCCCCGGGCTGCGATGAGGAGGACTGTGTTTCCCTTCAGTCCCGGGAGCTGGCGGAAGCTGAAGGCTCCAGCTCACGGGTCGAGAGGCAGGCAGGCGGGGACAGAAGCGTGAGCAAAGCCACTGTCGTGGCGCGCAGGAGCCCCCAGGAAGCCGCGTGGCTCTCAGTGTGTGAACTCTATCGCCTGCAGTTTGCTGTTTGACAGCAGAGTGCTCGCAACCCGGTCCTGGATATCTGCTCCAGAAGTGAATGTTAGGATGGTTCTAGTAGAGACTCTTCTCTGTGTGTTGAGATCCTATGGCAAACCAGTTGTAAACGAATGCGGTCTCAGAGTAAACAGCGCAGCTCTCAGATTCCAAGCAAACAGTCGCCTTGTGCGCATGACGAGATGCCCGCAAGGATGGAGTCATGTGGATACAAGCGGACGCAGACAAGAACGCCTCCCGTAACCTCCGCGTTCAGTTCAGATTCGACTGTCCACAAATAGAACTGTGTTGGATCATGCTCCCAGAATGGGGTGGGGGAACAGCCCAGCAGATCTGCACCCTTTGGTGTAAACAGATGTGTTTCAACCTGTGTTTACCCAGAGGGTGGGAGGAATCACTCCCCTCAGCACAGCATGATTTTGCTCTAAAGTGATCAGTCATTAAAAGGACATGGATTAGAACTGCAGTGCAGGCAGGTGGGTAATGCCTGGGAAAATAACAAACGCTCCCTGCTTCCCCAGCTGAGTTCCTTCCATCATCTGATTCGGCTAATTTGCTGCTGCAGTCTTTAAGGCAGTCAAATGCAGGACTTAAAAATCTACTCCAGCAGGCATTATTAGACGCTTGACACGCCCAGAGCTATGGCTGTTACGAAAGTGAACAGAGAAAAAGATCAGGATAGGGTAAATAGAAATCTAGAAATTTCTTTAAAAAGTGGTAGTCAACTGTCAAGTCAAGGGGTAAGCATGACCATATCACCACCAAAGAAGAAAGAATGGTAAATGTTTGCGTTTATGGGAAATGAAAAAAAAAGGGGACTGCAGACCTACAGTCTAGGGGCAGTGATGGGAGCAGTGGGCGAACAGAACAAGGCCGTGTTGAAGCAATGGAGAGAATATTCACAGAGATGAAAGTGCTCAGTGGATCAAACATTAGAAAGTCTAGGAACCTTGCTAACCTGCAAAGTAAGAAGTTATTGGTAATGTCTGTAAATAGTTGTCAGATTTCAAGTAGTAGAGTAGGTGTGAGGAGATAGACATAGATGGCTCCTTCAAAATCATTTTGATTAAAAAAGAAAATTGGTACCCTGAAAAGTGATAGCAGCAGTGACATTTCCTGAGGACCTCCCGGCGGCTGGGCAGTGTGTGCGAGTCCCCTCACTTAGTTTGGGTGCCAGCAGTCATGATTGGAGGCTTGGAAGGGAGAGAAGGTGAAGGCATGAGGGTGTCGCTTCACCCTCCCTCCCCACGCGTTCAGCACCTTGAAAGAGGATGAAGGCAGAAGATTCCTTTTGTCTCGTTGAGACTCAGTCCTCTTCCGTCTGCGTGTAGCCCCTTCTCCCACCCTCGTCGGCTCTTGGTTATAACTGCTGCGCCCTGGGCCCTGGCCCCAGCTTCCGGTGCCTCCATGAACATCGTCCTCCTTCCTGGGCTCGCCCCTCCTTCCTTTTGGGGGGTTTTCTAGTTCTCCAGCCCTTGTGTGCAGCAGGGTCACCTGGGGAGTTTGTGAGACTGGCGCGGGCTAGCCTCCAGCTCCAGCGGTTCCGAATCAGTAGGCTTTTATGGGAAGACCTGAGGTTTGTCTTTCTTGTAAATTTGAAGATGATGCTTATCCTGCTGGTCAGGGCACTGCACTTGAATTTTGTAGATTAAGCATACATTGGATGGACTCTGGAGAGCATGGCAGACTGCTTCACACAGCTCTGTGGCTGCCGGCTGGAAGAGGAATTTTGTTGATGTTTGTTTCCAGTAGATACAACCAGAATTAATGAGCAGAGGGTACACAGACATCTTATTGGCACACAAGGAAGAACTGAGCTCACAGAGGGGACCAGGGGTGACATGTGAGCTTGGCGGACACTGCAGAGGATTGGGAGCAGTTTCCAGCAGGATATGCAGTTGCAGTTGCTGCTGCTGCTAAGTCACTTCAGTCGTGTCCAACTCTGTGCGAGCCCCATAGACAGCAGCCCACCAGGCTCCCCCGTCCCTGGGATTCTCCAGGCAAGAACACTGGAGTGGGTTGCCATTTCCTTCTCCAATGCATGAGAGTGAAAAGTGAAAGTGAAGTCGCTCAGTCGTGTCCAACCCTCAGCAACCCCATGGCCTGCAGCCCACCAGGCTCCTCCATCCGTGGGATTTTCCAGGCAAGAGGACTGGAGTGGGGTGCCATTGCCTTCTCAGGGTTAAGTCATGGTATACCTATAATTCCACCAGAGTGTTTTTCCTCCATTACCTGCTGAATGCTTCCATGTGACTGTATAAGGGCTTTAAATCTGCAGGGTTGAAAACAAAGCCCTTAACGAAGACTTCTTTCATCTCTCATTAGCCAGGGTTTGGGGGATAAACAGAGCATGTCAACAGCCTTGTGAATTTGTATGTAGTTTGAGAAATTTTTTTTTGAAATTAATTTCTTTATTTTAATCGGAGGCTAATGACTTTACAATAAGTGGGTTTTGCGCATTCGAGCCGCGGGGGTGGGAGTGTGTCTGACGGCTGGCCGTGGACCGCAGTCGGAAGCCCGCGTGGCTGCGGGCTCCTCTCGCAGGAGCGAGCAGGGAGGGTTTTGTGCATTCTCCCTGCCACCACCAGGCAGCGGGATGCGTGTACGGAGAAGGAGAAGTGCGGGTGGAGACCGTCCCTGACGTCCATCCCTCCAGGGAGAGAGGCGTCTGGACTCTGTCGCAGGAGCGGCTGGCAGACGCCGCGGGCAGAGCCCGGGGCAGCAAAGCCCTGCGCAGGGACGGGCGGGCCCGCCTGCAGCGTGGGGCCAGGCAGGCCGCGGGCTGGGGCGCCTCTGTGCCGTGGAGAGACAGAAAGGCAGATTCACCCGAACACTGCAGAGAGTTCTTGAAGAGACACACAGAACTCGAACTATGAAACCGTCTCCATTTGAAATGCAGTCTAGCGTCGAAAAGCCAGAAGTCCCTAGGATGGACTCAGCCTGCCGGGGCCGCTCGGTCTCTAAATGGGCCTCAGGGCCCTCGGGCTGCGATGAGGAGGACTGTGTTTCCCTTCAGTCCCGGGAGCTGGCGGAAGCTGAAGGCTCCAGCTCACGGGTCGAGAGGCAGGCAGGCGGGGACAGAAGCGTGAGCAAAGCCACTGTCGTGGCGCGCAGGAGCCCCCAGGAAGCCGCGTGGCTCTCAGTGTGTGAACTCTATCGCCTGCAGTTTGCTGTTTGACAGCAGAGTGCTCGCAACCCGGTCCTGGATATCTGCTCCAGAAGTGAATGTTAGGATGGTTCTAGTAGAGACTCTTCTCTGTGTGTTGAGATCCTATGGCAAACCAGTTGTAAACGAATGCGGTCTCAGAGTAAACAGCGCAGCTCTCAGATTCCAAGCAAACAGTCGCCTTGTGCGCATGACGAGATGCCCGCAAGGATGGAGTCATGTGGATACAAGCGGACGCAGACAAGAACGCCTCCCGTAACCTCCGCGTTCAGTTCAGATTCGACTGTCCACAAATAGAACTGTGTTGGATCATGCTCCCAGAATGGGGTGGGGGAACAGCCCAGCAGATCTGCACCCTTTGGTGTAAACAGATGTGTTTCAACCTGTGTTTACCCAGAGGGTGGGAGGAATCACTCCCCTCAGCACAGCATGATTTTGCTCTAAAGTGATCAGTCATTAAAAGGACATGGATTAGAACTGCAGTGCAGGCAGGTGGGTAATGCCTGGGAAAATAACAAACGCTCCCTGCTTCCCCAGCTGAGTTCCTTCCATCATCTGATTCGGCTAATTTGCTGCTGCAGTCTTTAAGGCAGTCAAATGCAGGACTTAAAAATCTACTCCAGCAGGCATTATTAGACGCTTGACACGCCCAGAGCTATGGCTGTTACGAAAGTGAACAGAGAAAAAGATCAGGATAGGGTAAATAGAAATCTAGAAATTTCTTTAAAAAGTGGTAGTCAACTGTCAAGTCAAGGGGTAAGCATGACCATATCACCACCAAAGAAGAAAGAATGGTAAATGTTTGCGTTTATGGGAAATGAAAAAAAAAGGGGACTGCAGACCTACAGTCTAGGGGCAGTGATGGGAGCAGTGGGCGAACAGAACAAGGCCGTGTTGAAGCAATGGAGAGAATATTCACAGAGATGAAAGTGCTCAGTGGATCAAACATTAGAAAGTCTAGGAACCTTGCTAACCTGCAAAGTAAGAAGTTATTGGTAATGTCTGTAAATAGTTGTCAGATTTCAAGTAGTAGAGTAGGTGTGAGGAGATAGACATAGATGGCTCCTTCAAAATCATTTTGATTAAAAAAGAAAATTGGTACCCTGAAAAGTGATAGCAGCAGTGACATTTCCTGAGGACCTCCCGGCGGCTGGGCAGTGTGTGCGAGTCCCCTCACTTAGTTTGGGTGCCAGCAGTCATGATTGGAGGCTTGGAAGGGAGAGAAGGTGAAGGCATGAGGGTGTCGCTTCACCCTCCCTCCCCACGCGTTCAGCACCTTGAAAGAGGATGAAGGCAGAAGATTCCTTTTGTCTCGTTGAGACTCAGTCCTCTTCCGTCTGCGTGTAGCCCCTTCTCCCACCCTCGTCGGCTCTTGGTTATAACTGCTGCGCCCTGGGCCCTGGCCCCAGCTTCCGGTGCCTCCATGAACATCGTCCTCCTTCCTGGGCTCGCCCCTCCTTCCTTTTGGGGGGTTTTCTAGTTCTCCAGCCCTTGTGTGCAGCAGGGTCACCTGGGGAGTTTGTGAGACTGGCGCGGGCTAGCCTCCAGCTCCAGCGGTTCCGAATCAGTAGGCTTTTATGGGAAGACCTGAGGTTTGTCTTTCTTGTAAATTTGAAGATGATGCTTATCCTGCTGGTCAGGGCACTGCACTTGAATTTTGTAGATTAAGCATACATTGGATGGACTCTGGAGAGCATGGCAGACTGCTTCACACAGCTCTGTGGCTGCCGGCTGGAAGAGGAATTTTGTTGATGTTTGTTTCCAGTAGATACAACCAGAATTAATGAGCAGAGGGTACACAGACATCTTATTGGCACACAAGGAAGAACTGAGCTCACAGAGGGGACCAGGGGTGACATGTGAGCTTGGCGGACACTGCAGAGGATTGGGAGCAGTTTCCAGCAGGATATGCAGTTGCAGTTGCTGCTGCTGCTAAGTCACTTCAGTCGTGTCCAACTCTGTGCGAGCCCCATAGACAGCAGCCCACCAGGCTCCCCCGTCCCTGGGATTCTCCAGGCAAGAACACTGGAGTGGGTTGCCGTTTCCTTCTCCAATGCAGGAAAGTGAAAGTGAAAGTGAAGCCGCTCAGTCGTGTCTGACTCTTAGGGACCCCGTGACTGCAGCCCACCAGGCTCCCCCGTCCCTGGGATTCTCCAGGCGAGAGCACTGGAGTGGGGCGCCATTGCCATTGGAGAAGATGCTCCTGAATCCTCCTCTCAATTCTGAGATTTCAGTGATTTTGATTCTTCCAAGTTCACCATTTTTATTCAGCATGGCCTTGTCCCTCTTGGTTTCCCTGGTGGCTCAGGTAGTAAGGAATCTGCCTGCAATGCAGGAGACCCAGGTTCAGTTCCCGGGTCAGGAAGATCCCTTGGAGAAGGGAATGGCACCTCACTCCAGTATTCTTGCATGGAAAATCCCATGGACAGAGGAGCCTGTGGGCTACAGTCTGTGAGACTGCAAAGAGTCAGACACGGTGAGCGATTAACGCTTTCACTTTGGCTCTCTTACTTTTCTAGAACCAGTCTCTTCTCCACCCCCACCAAAGCATTAAAACAACCATAAAGTATAAAAATGTGTTTTTCTTTACCGCTCCTCCACCACCACCGTCAGTCCTTGAGTTAGTAGCTGAACTCCCTTCCTACCAGACTCAGCATTCACCATGCTCTCTGCTGAGACGTGCAGCCCATATAAGGTCCAATCAACCATTAAAGAGATTTCATCTGAAAACAGATTGGTGTCTAAAGACCGTCACAAGTCCTATCTTCAGCCAGGCAAGCCACTGCATATCCCACTTTTGAAAAGGAGGGATTTTTGTGTTTGTCTTTGTTTTTTATATTTTGGCCACATAACTCAGCGTATAGAATCTTAGTCCTCCAACCAGGGATTGAACCTCTGTTGCCGCACTGGAAGTACAGAATTGTAAACACTGGACTCCCAGGGAATTCCCAAGAAGGAGATATTTTTTAAATGTGTAACCTGCCTGCCCAGGAAGTGAAAGTGAGTTGACCAGACACCTGATCTCAAGTGCAGAGCTTCTCCGCCATATCAAGCCGTGGCCCTTTGTTATACTGAGGAGGAGACTGGGAGGGAAAGGAAGAAAGTACATGCAGTGGAATGGAATATGCTGTGATGCTGTCTTCCGGGGTGAATTTACACCTGGCTGAAATCAGGGAGCAGCGTTCCAGAGTGAAAGTTCTCTTTTCCAAATGCAAAGACTCTGGTGAATTTTGAACCTTTCAGCACTGTCTTATCCTTGGTAATAACTCCAGCTAAGAAGTGCAAATGAGTCTGATGCCTTTGAGAACATCTGAATGGTCTTGATGGAAGCATTGATAGGGCAAAGTGGGAAATTAATGTTGCCTTGAAGGGTGACATAAATGAGTTTCAGTTACTGCCTGCGATGGACACCCTAATTTCTACAGTTAGCGTCAGTCTTCCCAAAGTTAACTGTGCTCCAGTCATTGAACTTAGCAAACTTTGATAAAGCAGCATCAGAAGAAACAGCTAATGTGCCATATCCCTTACACTGATCGATTTACTTCCTTTTCTTTGGAGCAATACTTGTAATTGCAGGGGAAAAAAAAAATTCTGTCCCCTTGCAGGAAAGCATTGTATGGCAATCTTTTGAGCTATTGTTTTCATTTAAAAACTTCAGAGGAGGCTTTTAATCCAGTCAGCGTGGCCAGCCACAGTGGGGAGGCAGTCTCTAGAGGTCTCTAAGGCAGGAATGTGTGCATAGACAGTGCTTTGCACACTGTCCTGATGGCCTCACTCTTTTCCTAGTACATCATAACCTACGGGGGTGGACAAAGCTCACGTGTGCCACGCACAGCTCATCCCTGAGTTCTGAAACACTCCAACCAGGAGATACTCTTGTTCAACAGTTGTCTCCCTTGGTCAGACACAGGAGTGCCGTGAATTATCGGATCATTATGAAAAGTTCCCCGACACTCACACTCTGTGCTCACCTTTCTGTGGACAGTAACTAATTGTCTGTGGCCACAACTGGAGGTGTGCACACGTGTGTGTTAGTCGCTCAGTCATGTCTGACTCTTGGCGACCCCAGGGACTGGAGCCCACCAGGCTCCTCTGTCCATGGGATTCTCCAGGCAAGAATACTGGAGTGGGTTGCCATGNTTGTCTGTGGCCACAACTGGAGGTGTGCACACGTGTGTGTTAGTCGCTCAGTCATGTCTGACTCTTGGCGACCCCAGGGACTGGAGCCCACCAGGCTCCTCTGTCCATGGGATTCTCCAGGCAAGAATACTGGAGTGGGTTGCCATGCCCTACTCCGGGGGATCTTCCCCACCCAGGGATCGAACCCAGGCCTCCTGCATTGGCAGGCAGAGTCTTTGATGCTGAGCCACCAGGGAAGCCCATGGTGAAGGCCTTGTGGAAGAAGCTCCTCCGTATCGAAGAACCTCGTTAGTTTTTGAGACATCTTTTAAAAATGAAAGTCTTTGCAGCACAAACGCCCAAAGCAGCGGATGTTGCCATGGACACCATCCCATCCCTGGAATCTTGGAATCTGAAGTAGGAAATAATATTGATTCAGTCACTTCTATGCCAGAATCATAGGGGTACACCGGGGTTACCAAAGCAGAGCAGGGTTCACTAGAGAGGTCAGCGTTCTGTGCACGTCAAGGCACTGCCTGAATTTGTGGATGAGTAATTTAGAGCAGTTTCAGGGGATCTGCCCTCGTGGTGGGAAGACTCTAGGAAAATGAGCCCGCAGACAGTCCTGGAGGACAGCTGGGACAGCTGAAGGACAGCTGTTGCCTGTAAGCTTTACACAGACTTACTCGTCATCATGTCTTATGATCACCTTAAATGCAATGTTGGCCACGAAGTAGATTCTGTAGGTTAAAATTTTAACCACAGAACGAAAAGCTGCAGATTAAAAGCTTCAGTGATTATTTCTCACATGAAGTCAACTTAAATCCATAGACTTGAAGTCATTTGTCACAGGCCCCACTGGTCGTAAAAGTTGAGACAGGGCCCCTTGTCTAGGGCTTCTAACCCACATATGAGGTCTTTTCCTATATCCTCTTCTACCTCTCTCTCCCTCTTCATTGTGATTCTTTTCACTTAGTTATTTCACAGTGGTTTTCTCCTTTAGTCTCTATAGCCTACTACCCATTGCTGCTGCTGCTAAGTCACTTCAGTCGTGTCCGACTCTGTGTGACCCCATAGACGGCAGCCCACCAGGCTCCCCCGTCCCTGGGGTTCTCCAGGCAAGAATACTGGAGTGAGTTGCCATTTCCTTCTCCAATGCATGAAAGAGAAAAGTGAACGTGAAGTCGCTCAGTCTGTCCGACTGTGAGCGACCCCGTGGACTGCAGCCCACAGGCTCCCCGTCCCGGGCTCTCCAGGCAGGAGCACTGGGGTGGGGGCCGTTGCCTCCCCCGCTACTACCCATTAGGTAATTAAAAAAACAATTCAAGTGTCTTGTTTCTTCGCTTGTAGGAAGGTTTAGGGTCATGCTCTCATTTGACCCTTTCGTTAAAAACATAGATACAGAAAAATTGCTGATAAATATATAACATACATATTGTATATGCTGGTTAATTTAAACTCTGTCATGCTCTTACCTCCATAGTCTGTTGTCTCCTTAAGTAATCAGGGACTGAGATGAGAAACTGGGGTAAGATTCTGACAGCACAAGTTTTATGAACACTGGCTGATGCCGTCTGTTCATCAGTGGAGTGTGTGACCTCAGGTCACATGTTTAATTTCTTTGCCCCTGAGTTGCCGGGTTTAGAGAATGTGGATAATAACAGTGTCTACCGCATAGCCCCATTGTGAGGTTCATCTGGGGCCATTTATTCAGCCACTGCCACGGTGCCCAGCAGTAAGCAAACCATAAGCATCACTCTTATCATACCTGTTTACATCATTATATTCAATAGAAAAATATCCGCATCCTTAAAAGACAATAGAGAAGGAAAAAAATCAGGGAGTGAATTAAGGAAGGAACAAGGTCCAGTTATGTTGTTGAGCTCTGAGGGGGTGAAAGCCATTTGTCTGTGTTCATCTTCCTCCAAGGGTAATCCATATTCTGTAATGTTCTGCTTTCTGAAGGAACAAGGAAATTATTAATTGAAGAATGTGATTAAATTAGAAAAGACATCGGAGAGTGCCATTTCTGGGCAGCATCGGGCACTGCCCTGCCCAGCGGTCCCCTCTGTGCCGTGGTCCCGGGCACACAGATGAGGGTCAGGGAGGCCCTCCTGCAGGGACCCTGCGGCCCGGCCCCGCACGGAAGCAAGCACACGGGCCTCCGCCTCAGTCCGGGTGATCCTCTGGATGTGGCCTGTCGCCAGTGGAGACGACACCCGGGCGGACCTCAGGCCTCCGTGTCTGTTCGGTTTGCGGGTTAGCTTTGATCACAGACGAGAGACCGTCTTTTGAATGGAAGGAATCAAACCACTGCAGCAGTTATGAGGCAACGATTTGAAAAAGCTTTGGTAGACTTTTTTTTTTCTGGAAGAAAGCTCTGTACCTTTTCATACAAGCCTTTCACACTGGGTGACATTTTCAGTGCTTTCATTTTTTTTTTTTTTGTTATCCTCCTAGCGCATGCCACAGTAAAATTACAAGTATAGCAGTCCACCATCTGGCAAGACTCCTCCTCCCCGCAATAAAGCTGGGGATGAGAAAGAGGCTTTTTGTATTTCACGTCCCTGCGTCCCTACCTCTGTCCGACCCTGTGTTGTTTCTCCTAGTGGTTAATCAATTCTTGAAAAAGAACCTTCAAAATGAATGTCTAAGGCTCTCAAGGCCTCACCACTTCATCCTGGAGCTCAGCGTAATTCAGGAGCTGAGGACTTCCTTTGTGTTTGTGGCTCACATCTGACGTATTTTTTAGACTCTGTAATGTCCCAGCCTCTGTTTTATTGCTGTTATTACCATCTGTTTGTTTTTTAAGGTTCATTCCTTCTGGTTTTTTCCTCCTTTTGGGGGACTGTCACTCTTTATTAATATCCCTATTAGGAGAAAGCAGATAGAGGGGGAATGCAGGCATCAGAACTTCTCCAAATTCAAATGTAAATGGCTGAGTTTAATGTGGTCACCACTCCTTTTGGACANGTTTTTTCCTCCTTTTGGGGGACTGTCACTCTTTATTAATATCCCTATTAGGAGAAAGCAGATAGAGGGGGAATGCAGGCATCAGAACTTCTCCAAATTCAAATGTAAATGGCTGAGTTTAATGTGGTCACCACTCCTTTTGGACATTTTGTTTTGTTTTGCTTTTAGATCCTTATTACCTAGTTAAGGTACAATGTATAGCATGTGAGTTAATATAGGATTAAAATATAACTTTATTAAGGTGTGTACAGATTAAGGTAGTTTAATTGAGGTAAAATTCAAAGAGTTTTAAATATTTTTGTATGGAAGGATTGAAAAAATTAGGGTCCTATTTGTTTATTCTGGCTGGGGACTTTTTGTATCAGTCCATGTAAAAGGCCTGTTTCTCTTGCTTTGAAATCCAACTAAAGTTGTCTCATACAAAGCACTGTTTTCAATAAAAGTATTCTGTTGGTACCAAACATGTTTCCTATTAACTAATTGGGTATAAACAAAGATTGATAGTTACTGCAAAAGCATGTTTTTTTTAAAGCCTGTCTCCCCACCTGTTTCCATATTAAGTAGTATTTAGGAGTACTCTTGAGAATACTGTTTGAAACTTCTGTTGAACATCTAGGTTTTGTCATAGATCCATAAGACACTTCTTCTTTTTACAAAATCCTCTATGCAAACCCTCCTAGAGCATAGATACCCCCAAGATGATGAGAAAGGCATTTGATACGTTCATGAGCATTTCTCTGGGCTTTCTCCTTCATGAGTGCATATATTTCACGCTGGGTTGAAAGGAGCCCTGTAAAAGGAGGGTATGTGTCTGGTGCAGCATCACAGTGCCATTCTGCATTCAGCTCTAGAAGCACTCCCGCCCGTCTGCTGCCAGCAGGGGCGCTCTTATCCCGTAAGGATAACACAGTGATGAACAAGATACGGCCCGTTCTCTCAGAATGCTTATAGCGTAGCAGGAAAATAAGGTACACATACTACCGTAAGGGCTCCCAAGGGGCTCGGTCGTGAAGAATCCGCCTGCCATTGCAGGAAAAGAGGGTTCCATTCCCGGGTCGGGAAGATCTGCTGGAGAAGGGAATGGCAGCCCACTCCAGTATTCTTGTCTGGGAAATCCCATGGGCAGAGGGACCTGGTGGGCTACAGTCCAAGGGGTCTCAGAGTCAGACACGACTAAACAGCAAGATAATTATTATAACATCTGTTTGTGAGTGGCAAGTTACTGAGCACTTCAGAAGGAGGAATCACAGTATTTGAAAAGATAAAGTGTAGAAAAGTCATTGTCATTTGAAGTGGTCTTTCATCAGATAATTTCCTAATACCTGGATTCAATTATTCCCAAGCAAATAAAACCCACAGAGACATAACAACTGGGAAGAGCATTTTTATATACTAGTATTCAACACAAGATAGATTCTAAATGTCCATGCTGATTTTGATAGAATTGTATTGATGCTGTAGAGCTTAGCTTATATAAAAAACTCAAAAGTGGGCTGTATACACAGCATCTTATGATAACTGATAGCCTACCATTTCCTTCTCACTGGATGCCAGTGACTGCCAAATTTAACCAAATTTTTAAATCTCAATGAGCATGTCATCACAGGAATAGGCATCAAATTAATAATGTGTTTTATATCATATTTTTATAGATGATATAAATATACATATAAATGTATAATATGTTCCTTCTATATTTTTACATATAAAATAAAAAAGAATTATGTGGATAAAACTCACAATCTGCTCATTTACTAACAGTAACTTTTCAATTGTTTCATCTTGAAATGGAAATTTATAAAATAACCATATTTTTCTATCCTAAACAACACATGTTAAAAGAGCAGAAAATAATATAATGAGAAATATTTTGTGACTTTCTCTAAAATTACCTTCTTAGCAATAGTCCACTGAACCTGAATTATATCTGAGAGAGCAGTTGATAGTCATGTTTTCTTCTTAAAATTTAAATTTAATTAAGTAGCATTAAATGAAATTTTAAAAAAAATCACCTTCTCAGTGGCACTAACCACAGTTTAAGCACTCAAAAGCCACACACGGGTCATGCTTCTGGGTTTGATGCTGATGATAGAGTATTTCCATCGTTATAGAAAATTTTATTGGGTAGTACTGCACTTAAGTTTCTTTGAGGGCAGAGTCATAATTTTTATTGCTTAGGAGACTAAATAAATATTTTTTGAACGGTTACTTGAAAGAGAGACCTGGGAATTCCCTGGCAGTCCAGTGGTTAGAATTCTATACCTCATTGCAGTTGGATCCCTGGTTGGGGAACTGAGATTCTGCAAATTGTGTCGCCTGGCTAAGAAAGAAAAAAAGAAAGAAAAATCAAAGAAAGGGAGCCCTACTCTAGAATTTTTGGTCTTTTAGAGCTTTGAAAACCCCTATCTTCAGTTGAATGTAAATGCTAAGCTATAATGACTATATTGATGATGGTGGTGGTGGTGATATTTATGAAAAGATGATGATGGAGTTGAGGGTGATGAATATAAGAAATAAGAATGTTTACCAAGACTGAGCTGATCTGAGGGTTTGTTATCTAATGAGCAGTTGTCAGCTCTTCCAACAGGGGATGGATTTCTAGAAGTTTAGTTATGTCTGTGATGTGGTTATCCATGTGAAAGTCAGTCAGTCCTGTCCGACTCTTTGTGACCCCATAGACTGTAGCCCGCCAGGCTCCTCTGTCCATGGAATTCCCCAGGCAAGAATACTGGAGTGGGAAGCCATTCCCTTCTCCAGGGGATCTTCCCAACCCGGGGATCAAACCTGGATCCCCCACATTGCAGGCAGATTCTTTACCAGCCGAGCCACCAGGGAGTTACGCGATATGGTTGCAGGTGCTTTTACTTGCATGGAATCCTTTCAGTTACATCTGAGGTCTGGTGAAAACTTCCATTAGAAACGTTCCATGTTTGGGCCTAACCTTATGCAATAGACCTTGAATGATTTACCGCCAGCATCCCGTAGGGATTGTAATATGCCGTAAGGGTTTTAAATGGTGCAGGAAAAGAGTCATTGAAGGCCTAGCCTGGGTTTCTTAAATAGTGAAATCGCTCAGAAGAGTTTCTGAAAGCCACATCCAAGTTAAGTTTCCTTTTGGACATTTTGTTCTGTTTTGCTTTTAGATCCTTACTACCTAGTTAAGGTACAATGTATAGCATGTGAGTTAATATAGGATTAAAATATAACTTTTTTAATGTGTGTACAGATTAAGGTAGTTTAATTGAGGTAAAATTCAAAGAGTTTTTTAATATTTTTGTATGGAAGGATTGAAAAAATTAGGGTCCTATTTGTTTATTCTGGCTGGGGACTTTTTGTATCAGTCCATGTAAAAGGCCTGTTTCTCTTGCTTTGAAATCCAACTAAAGTTGTCTCATACAAAGCACTGTTTTCAATAAAAGTATTCTGTTGGTACCAAACATGTTTCCTATTAACTAATTGGGTATAAACAAAGATTGATAGTTATTGCAAAAGCATGTTTTTTTTAAAGCCTGTCTCCCCACCTGTTTCCATATTAAGTAGTATTTAGGAGTACTCTTGAGAATACTGTTTGAAACTTCTGTTGAACATCTAGGTTTTGTCATAGATCCATAAGACACTTCTTCTTTTTACAAAATCCTCTATGCAAACCCTCCTAGAGCATAGATACCCCCAAGATGATGAGAAAGGCATTTGATACGTTCATGAGCATTTCTCTGGGCTTTCTCCTTCATGAGTGCATATATTTCACGCTGGGTTGAAAGGAGCCCTGTAAAAGGAGGGTATGTGTCTGGTGCAGCATCACAGTGCCATTCTGCATTCAGCTCTAGAAGCACTCCCGCCCGTCTGCTGCCAGCAGGGGCGCTCTTATCCCGTAAGGATAACACAGTGATGAACAAGATACGGCCCGTTCTCTCAGAATGCTTATAGCGTAGCAGGAAAATAAGGTACACATACTACCGTAAGGGCTCCCAAGGGGCTCGGTCGTGAAGAATCCGCCTGCCATTGCAGGAAAAGAGGGTTCCATTCCCGGGTCGAGAAGATCTGCTGGAGAAGGGAATGGCAGCCCACTCCAGTATTCTTGTCTGGGAAATCCCATGGGCAGAGGGACCTGGTGGGCTACAGTCCAAGGGGTCTCAGAGTCAGACACGACTAAACAGCAAGATAATTATTATAACATCTGTTTGTGAGTGGCAAGTTACTGAGCACTTCAGAAGGAGGAATCACAGTATTTGAAAAGATAAAGTGTAGAAAAGTCATTGTCATTTGAAGTGGTCTTTCATCAGATAATTTCCTAATACCTGGATTCAATTATTCCCAAGCAAATAAAACCCACAGAGACATAACAACTGGGAAGAGCATTTTTATATACTAGTATTCAACACAAGATAGATTCTAAATGTCCATGCTGATTTTGATAGAATTGTATTGATGCTGTAGAGCTTAGCTTATATAAAAAACTCAAAAGTGGGCTGTATACACAGCATCTTATGATAACTGATAGCCTACCATTTCCTTCTCACTGGATGCCAGTGACTGCCAAATTTAACCAAATTTTTAAATCTCAATGAGCATGTCATCACAGGAATAGGCATCAAATTAATAATGTGTTTTATATCATATTTTTATAGATGATATAAATATACATATAAATGTATAATATGTTCCTTCTATATTTTTACATATAAAATAAAAAAGAATTATGTGGATAAAACTCACAATCTGCTCATTTACTAACAGTAACTTTTCAATTGTTTCATCTTGAAATGGAAATTTATAAAATAACCATATTTTTCTATCCTAAACAACACATGTTAAAAGAGCAGAAAATAATATAATGAGAAATATTTTGTGACTTTCTCTAAAATTACCTTCTTAGCAATAGTCCACTGAACCTGAATTATATCTGAGAGAGCAGTTGATAGTCATGTTTTCTTCTTAAAATTTAAATTTAATTAAGTAGCATTAAATGAAATTTTAAAAAAAATCACCTTCTCAGTGGCACTAACCACAGTTTAAGCACTCAAAAGCCACACACGGGTCATGCTTCTGGGTTTGATGCTGATGATAGAGTATTTCCATCGTTATAGAAAATTTTATTGGGTAGTACTGCACTTAAGTTTCTTTGAGGGCAGAGTCATAATTTTTATTGCTTAGGAGACTAAATAAATATTTTTTGAACGGTTACTTGAAAGAGAGACCTGGGAATTCCCTGGCAGTCCAGTGGTTAGAATTCTATACCTCATTGCAGTTGGATCCCTGGTTGGGGAACTGAGATTCTGCAAATTGTGTCGCCTGGCTAAGAAAGAAAAAAAGAAAGAAAAATCAAAGAAAGGGAGCCCTACTCTAGAATTTTTGGTCTTTTAGAGCTTTGAAAACCCCTATCTTCAGTTGAATGTAAATGCTAAGCTATAATGACTATATTGATGATGGTGGTGGTGGTGATATTTATGAAAAGATGATGATGGAGTTGAGGGTGATGAATATAAGAAATAAGAATGTTTACCAAGACTGAGCTGATCTGAGGGTTTGTTATCTAATGAGCAGTTGTCAGCTCTTCCAACAGGGGATGGATTTCTAGAAGTTTAGTTATGTCTGTGATGTGGTTATCCATGTGAAAGTCAGTCAGTCCTGTCCGACTCTTTGTGACCCCATAGACTGTAGCCCGCCAGGCTCCTCTGTCCATGGAATTCCCCAGGCAAGAATACTGGAGTGGGAAGCCATTCCCTTCTCCAGGGGATCTTCCCAACCCGGGGATCAAACCTGGATCCCCCACATTGCAGGCAGATTCTTTACCAGCCGAGCCACCAGGGAGTTACGCGATATGGTTGCAGGTGCTTTTACTTGCATGGAATCCTTTCAGTTACATCTGAGGTCTGGTGAAAACTTCCATTAGAAACGTTCCATGTTTGGGCCTAACCTTATGCAATAGACCTTGAATGATTTACCGCCAGCATCCCGTAGGGATTGTAATATGCCGTAAGGGTTTTAAATGGTGCAGGAAAAGAGTCATTGAAGGCCTAGCCTGGGTTTCTTAAATAGTGAAATCGCTCAGAAGAGTTTCTGAAAGCCACATCCAAGTTAAGACTGGATCCCTCTCTAGCTTCCAACTAATGGAAACCAGTTTTATAAGAGAATGAAGAGATCTTTCAAAAGGATTTTCTTCCAGGAGACATTTCCTTAGAGGCTGCAGTGATACATTTGCCATGGAGACTGTCTCCTCGTCTCCTTCCCAGTAAAAGTGATCTTGTGAAGCACATTTGTGATCAGACAGCTACGCTGTTAACAGGCAGTCAAGCTGAAGGCTTTGATCCAGAGAGAATGTGGTGAATTTTTGCCCATCTCCCTACAAAGCGCATCTTGCCTGGTAACCGGAGAGGCACGTGGTAACCCGAGAGGCACGTGGTAACCCGAGAGGCACGTGGTAACTGGAGAGGCGTGGGGCATATAGTTCTCCTGGGACTTCCCTGGTGGCTCAGACGGTTACAAAACCTGCCTGCAATGGCATGTACTTCTCTTATAATACGGGTTGTTTTTCATTCATATTATTTAATCTTAGTCTGCCCTCAGGATGCTACCATGATATTATTGAAGACAAAGACTCCCATTGGTTGTCTCTTCTTCCCTTCAGCAGCCTCTGCGCTGTCTGCTTTAGCTGCGTTCTTGCCCATGCTAGGGACCCGACCATTTCAGGAGATCCGGTAGAAGTAATCGAGGGAACGTTCATTGAAGAAACCTTTGGCCAAAAACAACGACCGTGACTTTAAGGGGCAGCTGTGGTCTCCCACAAGAATCACATAAGAATCACTCTTTTTCCCCAGCAAGAACACCTTGATTCCAGATGTAATGGAGAAAAAATGGAAGCAATATATTTTCCCCTAAGGGTAGACTATTCCCTAGAAGCAAATTCTATCATGACTTTCTAAGGTCCCATCATTATCTTGGTGTAAAAAATTTATACGAGCATTTTCTAGACGGCAGCAAATTGATCCTATTCATCCTTTCTTTGCTGTCATCCAGAAAACACACATATCCATGCAAACAACTGGGGAGAGAGTCTAATTACTTGTATTAGAATAACATACATTTCCCAAATCAGGAATCACTGTGTGTCTTTGTGGTTTCAGTTCAGTTCAGTTCAGTAGCTCAGTCATGTCCGACTCTTTGTGACCCCATGAAGTCCCCAAAATAAAAATATTTTGGAGCAAACAGAAAACAGAGAATATCAGTCGGAGTTCTTACTTGCAAGCAACTAATATAAGCATGAGAGTATATTGCATTTAAGGCTACTAGAAACTCTAGGGCTAACAGAAACTAACAGGACAGGAACTCTAGGGCAGCCAGCTAACCTGGTTTGAACGCTGTGCGCTTGCGAACAGTGCGGCGATCTCAAAACATCCAGCCGTAGGAAGAGGGCACATCTCCCTCTCTGGAGCGGTGGTCGCTGCTGCCACTGAAGACGTTCACCAAAAGTGGTTCCACCCCTTCTCTCGGCTTCATCTCGTTTGCTTCCTGTCCACAGTAGGGACTGAGTGCTTCTGGTTGGCAGAGACTAAGTCACTGGGCTGTGCCCTTGGCTGGGGTCATGGATGGAAAGAGTAAGGAATTTTCAGTTGGGTGGTGAGAGTTGGGCTCTGTTTCGAAAGGGAGGGGATTCTGAAATGAAACAGCCACAACTAATGAAAAAGCCCTACTAGCTAGCTAAAGCTCTTCATCACTGACCTTGGAAGCATCATTTGTGTGACTCACGAAATTAAGGAAATTAATATTTGCCAGACTAGATTTACCTTAGCCTACCTGAATGGCCAAGTATGGGAATAGTCATGTGAATGTGCTTAATCTAAAAGCTGCAGGACAAAATTCTCTCACTAAGTATGCTAAACAATTAACAATTGCGTTCAGATACAAATGATTGATGTTTTTAGATTAGAAAATAGGAAGGTCAAAGAATTGAAGGCCATCTCGTAGCCGATCCTAGAAGCCGCCTGAGGACATGCACTGGGATCCCACGGCGTGTTCTGTGTGAGTAGGGGCTGGAGTTAACATCTTCTCATTTAGAAAATCCATTCTTTTGTTTTGTTCTGGATGACGATGCTTTGCTCTGGACTAATCTTGCTTTCCAGTTATCAAATGAAGAAGACTGCCTCAAATGCTGCATTTAAGTTTGCATTGAAAAAAGCTTTTGTGAGGGGTTGTGGGGTAGCAGTAAGCGTAAAGAAACAAATGTGACCATGAAATCTTTGCAGGATAGAACTCACCTACTTCAAAGGAACCCAAGTGAGAAATCTGAGTATAATAAGAACCCTTATTAGGCTTCATGAAGTAACTGCCAGTATAATCGGTCTTGCTGAGCTGCAGGCCCTTCTGCTGTACCCATCCTCTATTCTCAGCAAAAGAAATATGAGGTGAAGGAAGAAATTTATAATGTCGGGAAGGGAGCAGAGTTCTGCTTACATTCCTGACGAATAATTTGACTTTCCCTCCCACGTAGATGTCGGGGAGAGCAGTTTTCAGGCGTTTTATTGCCACTAAGGATTGAATTCTATGTTCTGGAATACTGCAGACATCCAGCTTTCTCTTCCTCTGCAGTTTAGCAGGATATTGAGAATGTGTCCTTAAAGGGAATAACTTGTCATTTATCCAGATGTCACTTGTGCCGCTGGAGCTGGAGCTCAGATTCCCTGTGGAGTTAAGCTGCTGATGGCTCCTCAGTTGTTTCTGCCTCTGCAGCTCCAGACATCCCATCCCCCGCCTCCCCTCTGCCCCTTCCCTGCCTCGCACATCCACAGTGCATATCCACTGAAACTAGTGGCTCCTTTCCCTCTGCTACAAATCTATCACCAAATATAAGCTCTCAGTGGAAAAAAAGAAAAAAGCAAAGCCTCCCAAGATTTGCACTGGCGTTTTCGTAAGAGCATCTGTTTGTTTTCCTATGCTGAAAGTCATCCTTGTTTTCGTTTGTCCTCAGTTAGGGGCTTGGCTTTGGAATAAATTGAGGGGACAGTTGTATTACTTTCCCATTTCCTCTCTTTCCAAGCCAGTGTTTTGCTTCTGTTTGAAAATGCTTGCACGTATTATGATCAATGCCAAATTCTGTGTTGTTCTATACTTGAGCATGACTGTAAACACAGTACATTTTGGATTGTAATTATAAGTATGTATGACAAGCACACATATGTACCCATGCACTGCTCTCATCTCGTGGACTTGGCATATGAACTTTGTGCAATGCACTGCCTTGGGCTGCACGGAGGTGATTTAGTTATGAAGTTGTGTCTTGCCTTATGCAACCCCATGGACTGTTGCCTGCCAGGCTCCTCTGTCCGTGGGATTCTCCAGGCAAGAACACTGGAGTGGGTAGACATTCCCTTCTCCAGGGGATCTTCCCAACCCAGGGACGGAACCCAGGTCTCCTGCACTGCAGGCAGATCCTTTACTGACTGAGCTACCCAGGGAACATAATCTGCTAATATTGCAAAAGCAAGTGTGTTCTCCTGCGATGCATGCCCTTATCTTGAGTACTTTCCTGGGGCTAACTGCAGTAAATGATTTGAATTTATTTAAATTCAAGTTTCTTTTGAAAGAAAACAGCAACATTGACTCCAGCTTGTGTTGGGAGCACATTAGGTGAGGCACATCCATCCGCTCTGCATTCTCGTGAGGGCAGTGATTCCACACAGAAGTCAGTTGCATAAGCTTCCTGACTGGACAAACCTGGGTTTGGATCACACCACCACAATTTACAGTGTTTTGACCTTGAGCATATCTCTCTTCTTCAGCCGAAGAATTGATGCTTTTGAACTGTGATGTTGGAGAAGACTCTTGAGAGTCCCCTGGACTGTGAGGAAATCAGGGCTGCTGCTGCTGCTAAGTCACTTCAGTCGTGTCCGACTCTGTGTGACCCCATAGACGGCAGACCACCAGGCTCCCCCGTCCCTGGGATTCTCCAGGCAAGAATACTGGAGTGGGTTGCCATTTCCTTCTCCAATGCATGAAAGAGAAAAGTGAAAGTAAGGTCGCTCAGTCTGTCCGACTGTTAGCGACCCCATGGACTGCAGCCCACCAGGCTACTCCGTCCATTAGATTTTCCAGGCAAGAGTACTGGGGTGGGGTGCCATTGCCTTCCCCAGAAATCAGGGCAGCCAATCCCAAAGGAGATTAGTTCTGGATGTCCATTGGAAGGACTGATGCTGAAGCTGAAACTCCGATACTTTGGCTACCTGATGGGAAGAACTGACTCATTTGAAAAGACCCTGATACTGGGAAAGATTTAAGGCAGGAGGAGAAGGGGACAACAGAGGATGAGATGGTTGGATGGCACCACCGACTCGATGGACATGGGTTTGAGTAAGCTCCAGGAGTTGGTGATGGACAGGGAGGCCTGGCGTGCTGTGATTCATGGGGTTGCAAAGAGTCGGACACGACCGAGCAACTGAACTGATATCTCTCTTTTACTGTCTGCAAAAGGGAGTAATGTGTATTTTTTCAGATGCCTGACACAAAAGTTTAAATGAGAGAAATGTCTTTAAAGCTTGTCATACAACATGAAAAAAGAGGTCTGCGAAAGGCCAATTTCTGTGAATTAGGTAGGCCAGCTGTGGGACTGATAATCGGAACACTGGTTGAAAGTCTCTTTGCAAATCAGTTAGACCCACCGGTTGGGACCTAAACATCCAGGGAACATTCTTGCTCTCATTTTCCCCTCCTTCAGTTTATTCTCTGGGGTAAGTGATACAGAGAAAGTGAGACTTGAGGTATCTCAATTCCAGGGTGAAGTTTAGAAATAAAAATACGGTGATTGTATCGCATCCGATACTCTGAAAGGCGGGGTTCCCTATCTTCTCATCATTTTACCTGAGAATGCCTGTGGCCAGGTGTGTATTCCCCAAAGTTCGAGACTATAAAATTCTTCTTTGGAGAAACCCAATAACCCCAACAAAAGGCCTAATGATGTTAAAACCTAGGAGCCCACAAGGAACAGCTGGCTCAGGATAAATGCTGCTGCAATAAAAGATAAGGGCAGGATGCGATGCAAAAGAAATTGTCAAGACAGTTGAAGGAGAACTCTTGGAAACTGGGACTATAATCGCTAAAAAAACATTAACAGAGGAATTATATTCTAAAGTTGAGAGAATTTCCCAAAAAGTATGATGAAAATGAAAGAGACAGGCAATAGCATGGAAAATATTAGTAAATAATATAAGACAAGGTAGGAAGTCCTAGATCTAATTACTTGGAATTTCAGAAAGGGAAACCAAAAGAAAATAAGTGGAATATTATCAAAGAAAGAAAAAATTCAATAATATATGGCAGGATTGGAAAATACAGATCTTTACATTAAAAAGACCACCAAGCATGCAGCACAATGGATGGAGGAAAGGTACATGACCACACGATTTCAGGCTTTCAGGCATAATAGTGAGAACCAACAACATCTTAAAAAAAAGAGAAGTTTCGTGCAAATGTATCAGATTTAATTGTATGTCTTAAGAGCAATACTGGAAGCTAGGAGACAGAGCAAAGGCCTTTCAATTTATGCAGGAAAAATATTTTAGAATTATATAGCCAGCCAAAGTATCAGTAAGAGTGCAATAAAAATATAGCTTTGGAAAAGTATGTAAAATTTTAAAAGAAGTTTTTGCTCTCTTTCAGTATTACCAGAACAATGAAGTAAATCATGAAAGGAAACAGGGAGTTTAGCAAGAAGAAAAAGAAGTTCTCTATAGGGGCCGGACTAGAAAATTCTAGTGTGAAGTATCCCAAAAGGCAAAACAAAATAAAACAAATGAGCAAGCAAAAAAAGTAGAATTTATAGGTTGTCTGGTGCATTTGAAAATAAGCGGATTAGATGATAGAGCTTTTACAGTTGTCTTTGGGAAGTTTTCACAATGGATATGTTTAAAAAAATAAGCAAATGAAGAGATTCAAGCCAATTGTTAATTCTAAGAAAGACAAATTCGTACATTATACAATTTGTCATTGTAATAAAAACATATTACAATGTTTGGGTTCAGCAGGGAATGATATTTAATTAGTTATAAATTGTGCAAGTTAATTTAAGTAAGATATTGCTTGAGACGGCAGAATATCCATCCCCATAATGGAAAATGAGTAGAAAATTCCTAAAATGTATATTTTAAGAATTAATTTTTAAGGGTTTTTTTTTTAAAGAAATATAACTGTAGATATTAAAAGAAGCAACTAAAATGTGCTTGTTTCTGAGAAACAAGACTGGTGAGTCAGGAGCAGGTAGACAGAGGATGCTTGTCATAATAAGCTTTGTAATAGAAATTGATATTTTAAACTTTCTGTTGTGTTAATTTTACTGCTTGCAGCTTACACCATTACTTCTGGAGAGTGAAATTAAAAGTCAATGAAATTTAACAAGTTAGCTAATGTCATTTGGATAGTAAGTGAAAGAACCAAATTTAAATCAAATCTGGTGACTCCAAACTTTCATACTCTCAATCTTGCCAGTGTCATCAACAATTGTGTGTGTGTATGTATGTATGTGTGTGTGTGTGTATGTATATATATAGACTCTTTTCCTGACTTAGTGAGTAACGCAGTGTGAATTCCTTTCAAACAGAGATACATGGGACAGCTGAACTGGTCAGTGTGTGCTTATTACAGTTCACAGTCTGTGATGATTTCCTTGTGTGTTTTTCTCCAGATGGCTACATGGCTTTAGGAACTCTCCCCTTCTCAGTCAAGGCAAACCCACTAAAATGAACACAGGTTTTAACAAGAAAGAATGATGGTGCTCCTGATGTTCTTTCAGCCTGCTCCCTCCATCATCATCCCGGGACAAGATCCTAGACTGTCCAGGAAGGTTATTGCTCAGTATGACCTTTCAGTTGTTTTAGAAAGGAGGATCTGTGAACAGACTCATACCCAAGTTGGTCCAGGATAGTTGAATTTTATACCGTGCGATTCTCCTCCCTCTGTCAAGGTTAGGCCTCTCGAGGAAATGGCCTCTGAAAACAGGAAACTGACCCCAGTTAGTACTATGGTAAGTGGTTAGAGAACTTTCCCTGACTGAACCCCAGAGCAGGTAGACACTTGAAAAGTAGTTGCTTTTGGGTGTGTACACTGGCACAGCACCTTTGGAAGGTAATTTGGCATTTATCTCCTGAATTTTATATTCAGGAGATCCTGAGTGTCCCTGGTATATCCCTTGATCAACAGTTTAATATACCAGCACCCTTGAGAAATTATGTATGTCCAAAGATAACTCATTACATTATTTTTTTTTTGGAATAAGGAAAGATAGGAAATAGCCTAAATTTCTATCATCAGGAGACTGGTTAAATAAGTTATGACATATTTATATAATGAAACGGTAAGTAATTGCTATTACAAAATTATGAGGATAGCCTTTATGAATCGACTTGAGATTTCCTAGAAAAATATGTTTAAAAAGTAAACAGACAAAACCAACAGCCAAAATGTGGAACAGTGTGTATGGCATTGATGCCATTTGCATGAAAAGGGTAGAAATTTTATAAATAAATTGGCTTGCATATTATACACTGGAAACTGGGAAGATGAGTGGATGGGGTAAGAGTGGAGAGGACTTTTCCACAGATGTTTTATGTTGTGAGGTTTGAATTTGCTGCTGTGCCGAAGGTGGTGTGGGGAAGTTGAGTTGTTTGTTAAGAGACCGTTAAGTTACAAAGTGTTAGAGTCAAGAACAAATGCAACCAAAGAAAAACAGGTTTTCAAATCAAACACTATTTCAGTTTATAATAATTTGTAGCTAACGATTTTTTACTTTATATTTAAAGATAGATATTGTGAAAAAATTGAAATTCCCTCCTTCCACCTCAATAGACATTTTGATGAGAGTTTTCTTGATAAATAAAAGGCCTTCGAAAAATAATAAAATATTCAGTACAAAACAAAAGCAGCCCATTTTTAATTGAAAATATTTAACTAAAGTCTGAAAAATGGATATACTCAAGGAAGCAAAGTAATTATAGGTGAAATACATGGTCAAATATCAGAAAATGCAAATAAGTTTTTACTACAATAAGGCATAAAGTTCAAAATGAAATTATCCATTTTAATCAGTTGAAATTATCCATTTTAATTTATGAATATGAAGTTAAAATTAATATTTCTCACTAAAGTTCATTACAAGCCATTAATTCCAGCTCTTGGAATTTTTTTTTTCATTTAAATAAGATACTTGGTATATTCAGTTCAGTTCAGTTCAGTCGCTCAGTCGTGTCCGACTCTTTGCGACCCCATGAATCGCAGCACGCCAGGCCTCCCTGTCCATCACCAACTCCCGGAGTTCACTCAGACTCACGTCCATTGAGTTAGTATATTCATATAAAGTATTCTTCACAAATCCACTGCTACAAAGGAATTATTTAGTAGTGTCAAATGAAACATACCAGAAGTCTTATAAATAGTTGTCTTGGGGTTAGTAATTCTACTGAAATGTTACATACTTAAAAATTAGACATATTTACAATTTCAGTTTTTATAGCCATGATATGTGGCTTTAGACAGGTAACTTAAATTCAGTATAATCATCATTTAGATAGTCTCTAAAACTCACCAAAGTTTCTCAGTGTACCATTTTTTTATCCCTTCTTTCTCCTATACTATTTATCTGTCCATGGGATTCTCCAGGCAAGAATACTGGAGTGGGTTCCCTTCTCCAGGGGATCTTCCCGGCTCAGAAATTGAACCTGGGTCTCCTGCATTGCAGGCAGATTCCTTACCGACTCAGCTACAGGGAAGGCATTATTATTGATCATTAATCCATAATGACCATACTAGCTTCTTTCTAACTTCTTGCCCATACAAATAAAGAAAATAAAAAATAACATATGGGGAAAAGAAGCCAGTTACTGGGGAGGGGAGGCTAAGGAAGAGAGAATGTGTCCATAATCGTGGAGGAGGCCGGTGGAGGGGTATACAGGCCAAGGACTCAGCACACAAATTGCAAAAAGCAGGGCAATTAGAAAAATAAACACCTACCAAATGCAAACTGATTCCAAATATAAACATCATGTAATTTACAAACATTAAAGCTGCGAGTTACTGAGCTTTTTTGTATGGCAAACATTATGAGTTATTTCATACATACATCATCTAATCTAAATTCCCAAACATTTCTATGAAATATTGGTTCTGATATTTCAGTTGTATATGTATGTAATAGCTGTGTATATACCAGAAACATACACACAAATTATAGGTATCCTCACACATAATACATATATACGTATAGACACGTGTACATACATGCTTGCCGACCTGGAGATGTGAAGTACTTTGCTCACAGACTAGAAAGTGGGCAATAGAGCTGGTATTTAAGCTGAGTGTGTGACTCCCGAGTCTTTAATCCTAGCCTCCTCTGTCTCTGTTCATTCTGCTTTCCGCTTGAGTGAGGTTCTCAGTTGAGAAATGGAAATCAGATTTGAATCATCCATTATCAAATGGATGTCCACCATGATTAACATTTGCAAGGTCCTGGAAGTTTTGAAATGTAAATTACATATAGCATAGCTTCTATCAGAGACGCTCCTATGCTTCCTACTGTTTTAAGTCTCACAGACTCAAAAATGACTAATAAAGGCTCTTACCAAGAATTATGGATGAGTAAATGTACCTCATATTTTCCACCATAAAGCTGCACTGATTCAGCCGAAGTTTATTGAACCCAGGCATTGTGACGAGAACGGCATCTTGTTTATGCTTTTCATAAAGGTGTGCTTAATTGTGTAGGCTTCCTAAACACAACAGTGCATCAGGAAGCCACCGAATAATAGACCAAGGACACACAGTGCTGCAGAGAAAGAGCTCACCTAGAAACCGGGAGAACTGCGTTATTTGCGCCTTCACTGGTGGCCTGCGTTATCTTTAGTCTCTTAAGAACCCAGTCCTTTCATCTGTAAAATGAGATGGACTAAAACCTCTGCATTTAAATCAAGAGCTTATTCGGGGCTGTGAGTAAGCACAAATGAGACAGCAGTGTTAGCAGGAAGACATAAGCAAAAGTGTTTAGGTACGAAACTATGACTCTGCCTCTAAAACGATTTTTCAACTTGTTGAGAAAATATGTGAGAGGAGAATCACTGAATGTGCCCTTATGCCAAGGTGACCCTCACCCCCTCGGCGTGTTTATTTAAATGGTTACAGTTTCTTGGACGTTAAAGTTGTGTTTTACGATTAAAAAGTGCCCTAACCTTACTTACACATCCAGCTTCATGGCAGTTCTCTTACCAATTATATATACATGTATGTGTGTGTGTATATATATACATTATATATATATAATCATATATAATCATATATAATGTATATATATCAGTTCAGTTCAGTTCAGTCACTCAGTTGTGTCCGACTCTTTGCGACCCTATGGACTGCAGCACGCCAGGCCTCCCTGTCCATCACCAACTCCCAGAGCTTGCTCAAACTCATGTCCATCCAGTTGGTGATGCCATCCAACCATGTCATCCTCTGTTGTCCCCTTCTCCTGCCTTCAGTCTTTCCCAGCATCAGGTTCTCCTCCAGTGAGTCAGTTCTTCGCATCAGGTGGCCAAAGTATTGGAGCTTCAGCTTCATCAGTCTCTCCAATGAACATTCAGGTCTGACTTCCTTTACGATTATATATATACTCATTTTTCTCTGAGTGTTCAACAGCAACATATATATTAATATATACTCATCTTTCTTTGACTGTTAAGACACAGTAGGTGCTTTTGCATTTTTATTCCCTTTCACCTTAAAGGCAGTTGTTACTGGTCCTATATCACATGTGAGAAAACTGAGACTTGGAGGGGAATGAGTTACCTAAGTTCAAGTAAGTTGGGCAGCTAGGATCTACAACCAGAACCGATTCCAAAGTAATGTCACAGAAACTGACAGTTTGTTCAGGGGGAAAGGTACCTGTTTTGTTGCTATAAATAAGGTTTGATTATATATATTTGGTGGCACGGGAGTACTTTGTTAGTGGGGCTC
This sequence comes from Oreotragus oreotragus, assembly GCA_006410675.1. NCBI lineage: Eukaryota > Metazoa > Chordata > Mammalia > Artiodactyla > Bovidae > Oreotragus > Oreotragus oreotragus. The sequence goes on from SJYX01000070.1 coordinate 315,650, forward strand.
AGTCCCTGTTACAGGCAGATTTCCCCCCACCATACCCTCAAAAGAAAATGAAATGTATCAAATTTCTCAAGAATTTAGTGCCATGCAAACCAATCATTGCTTTCACAGTTGATTTTGACATTTTAATGAAATAGAAAGGAAAACAGACAGAAGCAAATGCAGCCTGCCTTATCAAATCATCAAAAGTGAAATGGATGCAGATTTCCCCCCACCATCCCCTCAAAAGAAAATGAAATGTATCAAATTTCTCAAGAATTTAGTGCCATGCAAACCAATCATTGCTTTCACAGTTGATTTTGACATTTTAATGAAATAGAAAGGAAAACAGACAGAAGCAAATGCAGCCTGCCTTATCAAATCATCAAAAGTGAAATGGAGAGAAGAGTAAACAGCATGTGGAGGAAGTAAAAAGTGAAAGATAACTTGACTTTCCTTTTAAAAGAAGGGTTCAGGCTGAGAGGTTCCATTCCTGAGCTCCTAGGATTTCAAATGGTATCTTCAGCCCCCTAATCATTTCTAGTTTCAACGTCTGTTTGAAGAATCCCTGGTCCAGGTTTTTAACAAGTACTGGTTGCTGCTGCACAGTATCGTGTAGAGTAATTTCACCCATGGCAAAATGTCTTTCTCCATCTCGTTCTGTCTTTTAATGGGGGAGTACAGAGAAGACAGATGGTGGAATGTGTGGTGTTTGTAACATCACTACGACTTCTGTAACCCCACATGCACAGTTTAATCATTCTCCTCCTCAGTTTCTTCATCTGAGTGTTAATAAAGGTGATTTTCACCTAAGGAGATCTTGCAAATATCCATGAGGTAAGTGTGCAAAACAGTTAGCCCAGTACTTAGAAAAGACCGTGGCTCTTGAATCTGACAGTCATGTTTTTTAGCATTTCCTATACTGAGTCGTGTCTTCTATTTGATGTGTGTGTTTATGACTTTTTTGGGGGGGAAACATACTATATTACCTTCGTTGGGTCAAAGCTGGTGGCAGTTAAGAGGGGCAGTATCGCAGAAAATACTCAATAATAATCATTACTTAGCTGATGATCAGGTACAGCTGGTTCTTCCGCCTCCATTACAGAGAAAAAGGAAAAGAACTTTGTAAAAGAACTTTGCACAGCTAACAGACTTGGCGATTTCCATGCAGCTCTCACTGGAGAGTGTTTCTACTGCTGTTCATTCTAAATCTGCACTGTTCTTTGCCATATAACCTCAGAACTTTTCTTAAAATTCATTTAAGAATTATTGCCATTTATTTAGGCACATATTAAAAGGGTAGATTTCTAGACATCCTTCTATGTTAGGTAGACATTATTAGTCTGACGTAGCCATAAGTATAAGTTAAATTGAGAAGATTACTTTCAAATATATTGGGTGGGCCTTTTTAGGTATAACGAATAGTTTAACTTTAGACTTAGCATTTTTATGTGATTTTGTTTGAGACTCAAAAAGAAACTACTGAGAATCACATAGTCTGGATTTCTTTAGCAGCAAATAAAATACAATGCTTTAATCCATAAATGGCTGAATTAAACTAATTTCTTGATTACTTCAAACTGGGCCAGATTTATGTAACACAAAACCAAGTTAGATTTGATTTCTCAAGAAAATTGAGATTTTGAATGAAAAATAAAATTTGTGTTTCATCATATTTTTTTTCACGTATCCAATATACCACTTCACCAAATTCATTTTTTACACAAAATCAGTATTTAGAAAATTAGTTCATTGTATATGTAACAAATTCAGCTATCAAAGGGAGGAAGCAAAGAACTGGCATTGACTGCAAACCCTTCAAACTAGAGCCTAATTTGGGGAGAAATAAATTGAGTCTGTTATCTATTTTTAAACTTTCCATAGTTCAAAATCATCAGGTGAATGATTTTAAATAATGTGAATTATGTATGAATCTCAACACATCTCCCATCATTTCTTTTTTATGCAAATATACTGAGTTGTCCGTAAGATTTTATTTTGCTTCGTTTATATACAGACTTGAGAAACATTTACTGTCCATGTATTAACATGTGTGTGCTCAGTCATGTCCGATTCTTTGCGACACCATGGACTGTAGCCTGCCAGGTTCCTCTGTCTGTAGGATTTTCTACAGTGTGCTTAAAACTATGTCTGAAAGTGAGGATAAAAAAAAGACACGACAGTCTGCCTTCAATTTATCCACAAAATAAAGGAGCCGCTAGAGTATTATGCCTTAATTTCTTTTTTAAGAAACATACATTTTTTACTAAATCTTTTTCAGACTTTGTTTATTCATATACCACTTTTTTTTAATTTTCAAATTTGTGAAATACATCACAAATCATCTAACAAGGCCTAACATTCATATGAAATGTCTGAGAATAAGTTACACAGTATAAATGGATTTCAGATACTTGCCTTTCCTAATGTTCCACTGTTAGTTGGTTGCTGCACTTTTTGACTTTGAAAAAATTCTGTTACTAAGGAAAAGGGACCTCTGCTTCATGGGAGACAGAAGGTGAGCTCTTCATTTTACTGATTCTGATCTCAAAAGCCAAGTGCATGTGGAAGCCAGTGTAACGATATGATGCAATCTGTATAGACAGTCAGAAGAGAAATGCATCCTGGGGTACTTTGTTGATCTGCTAAGGGCAGCTGTAACAATTTTGTTTATTCATATACCACTTTTTTTTAATTTTCAAATTTGTGAAATACATCACAAATCATCTAACAAGGCCTAACATTCATATGAAATGTCTGAGAGTAAGTTACACAGTATAAATGGATTTCAGATACTTGCCTTTCCTAATGTTCCACTGTTAGTTGGTTGCTGCACTTTTTGACTTTGAAAAAATTCTGTTACTAAGGAAAAGGGACCTCTGCTTCATGGGAGACAGAAGGTGAGCTCTTCATTTTACTGATTCTGATCTCAAAAGCCAAGTGCATGTGGAAGCCAGTGTAACGATATGATGCAATCTGTATAGACAGTCAGAAGAGAAATGCATCCTGGGGTACTTTGTTGATCTGCTAAGGGCAGCTGTAACAAAGGACCACAAATGGGGCAGTGGGTGGCTCAGGTGGTGAAGAGTCTGCCTGCAACGTGGGAGACCCAGGTTCGATTCCTGGGTCGGGAAGATCTGTTGGAGAAGGGCATGGCAACCCACTCCAGTATTCTTGCCTAGAGAATTCCATGGACGGAGGAGCCTGGTGGGCTACAGTCCATGGGGTTGCAAAGAGTCGGACACAACTGAGCAACTAACACTTTCAAGCAACAGGTGGCTTCCCAGGCGGCACTAGTGGTGAAGAATCTGCCTGCGAGTGCAGGAGACACAAGAGATGGGATTCGATCCACGGGCTGGGAAGGTCCCTTGCAGCAGGGAGTGACGACCCACTCCAGTATTCTTGCCTGGGAAATCCCATTGCATGAGGAGCCTGGCAGGCTGCAGTCCAGGTGGTCGCAAAGAGCTGGACTTGACTGAGCAACTGGGCACTCAAACAGTAGCCTGGGGCCTGCCAGTCTGTGATCAAGGGTGGTTCCTTCTGAAGCTGGGAGGGTGAATGTGTTCTAGGCCTCTCCCTCGCTTCTGGGGGTTGCTGGCAAGTTCTGGCATCCCTTGATCTCTGCATCGCCCCAGACTCGGCCTTCATCTTCCAGGCACTGTTTGGTGTGTGTGTGTCCAAATTCCCCTTTTGATCAGGACAGCAGTCATGCTGGATAGGGACCACCCTAATGCTCTCATCTTTACTTGATTATTTGCATTTGTGATGGTCCTATTTCCACATGAGGGACATTCTGAGATACTTGAGATGAGGTTGTCAGCATGTGAATTTTGGGGAACTCTATTCAGCTCACAACAGACAATGAACTCTTGGCTCAGATTTACATAAAACGATTTTCCAAGTCTCTGCAAGAATGCACGAGTCCATTTTTACCATCATCCCGTTGGTGTACCTTCATGACTGTTAAGAAATTTTCCACAAGTGTGCATAGTGTGCATAATAAGACTTTTACTTCTCCCTGTGTCTTCATCCTCTCCACTGCAGCATTTGATCCTTTGCTTAAGACACCGTCCCGAGTGGCATCCGTCACCTCTCCTCCCATCCCTCAAAGTGTTTGTTCTGATCGTGTTTGGTAGACTCGTCAAAAACATGGTTTTCCTCATGACTGCTCCTCCCGCCTCGGAGTCTGTACCATCCCTCACTATGTAGTTTTTATTTCCTAAATTTTAAGATGAGCACTCTCAGTGTAAACAGTTGATCTGCTCCACTTAATCAAAACATCTTTAATTTTGAATGCTTTCTTTAGTTCAGATCACTCACTAATTCCCCAGGAGACAACACAAAAACCACTTCAGCTTCTCAGAACAAACACACTTCAGAGTTATCATTCAGAATGTCCTACACTGACTTCTCCCTGGGGGAGTCAAGCCTTGGAAACCTTTAGATGCTGTTGGACCTGTGAACTGCACATGGAGAATATGGGTCTCTAATTTACATCCCTTCGCTCTGAGTGAAGCCCCATATCTCTTTTTCTTGCATTGTGAGTGTTCTCACCGAGACTTTGATTGCACTAACCCTTACAGCATAATAGAATGGGCTGAGCATGGACTTGAGATCACAGCAGAACTGAATTTGAATGTCAGTTTTTCCTTTATTCTTAGCTCTGAATTCCTAAACTCCCCTGTGCCCATGTTCTTCATCCGTAAACTCAGGATAGTAAGACCTGCTTTGAAGACTTTACACTAAATCAGCTAACACAACAGTAAAAGGCAGTTAATGCTATGCTTCATTACTCTCTTAAACTTGCTTTTTCATATTTTTCACCAACTTATACCTACTCGAATGCCGAATTTAAATACTAACCACTTCCAAAAAGGTACAAGTCCAGACTTAGTTATGTCTATGGGGAGCTCTACTGTTTAATTACCAAAATGATAGCATACCTACAGTGCTTCATGAGATGTGACCTTTGATAAGTGTCTTCAACTTGCAAAAGGGAATGGAGGCAAATGAAACCAAGGGGCCAGCCTGGAGCGTTTTCAGAGTTGCCGTGCATGACTTAGTCACTTACATGTATCAAGAATCTGAAAACTTTTTCTAGAAGGAAAGATATTTTTCTTCCCAATACTATTGCATTCCCAGATTTACACGGAGAATTCAAACATCACAAAAATAAATCCAGCTTTGAAAATATCTGTCATGACTTCCTGATGTCATATTTTAAAATTAAATCTTCTGATATTATTTTTCATGTTCCAAGGTAGACTCAAAGGACCACCCCTTGAATTTCCGTTTTGGCCAAAGTCCATAAGACCAAGGTATATTCCCTTTAATTGTCAGCCTAGCATCAAGGTGGTTTTAGTTTCATTTATTAGAAAGCTGAGAAAAAAAATTCGACTCCAGTGTGACTCATCATTTATGTGGGACCCTGAAACAAAGCATGGTTAATAATTATGGGTTGTATCCGTTGTAACAAATTGTCATCTTAAAAAGTAAACAGTAGGGTCCAGTAAAAAGGAGAAGGGAAGAGAGAGGGGAAAGAGGACAGGGGAGAACAGCAGTGGGGAGGGCAGAGGAGCGGAGGCGAGGGAGCGCTGAGACAGGGCGGGCGGCGGGGATAGGGACACAGGCGGCCCCTCCCTGTCCGTGGTGGCCTCTCTCCGGCATTTTCAGGGGGCCTGCAGGGAAAGTGTCTCCAGGGCGGCAGGCTGTCCCAGGAACCTCCCCGGCCACTCCAGTGACTCCAGTGACGGAACAAGGGTCTAAGCTCTCCTGGCTGGGTCTTTCCGCCCCGTGTCCTTGCGTTTGGTCCTTCTACTCCATCTAAAAGGTGTCCTCCCGCCTCTCATTGCCGTGGGCCTCACCCATGACCCCGTGTAGAGATCCTTGTCTGCTGCAGGTTGGTGGCGTTCTCAGCAGGAAACGCGCTTTACGTCCCCAGACCCAGGGGCCACATTCTACCCGTCTCTTCTCTGACCTCTGAGTCCTCCAGGCAGATTCTGCCTTTGGGTTGAAATTCTGAACTGGCTTCTCAGGTGGCAGGTCACAGACACTGGAGCTGGGGTTGCTTGTCTGTGGGTGACGGACACGCTGGCTTTGACACTGCCTCTGGGCTTTCCTTGGAGTCTCCCCACTCCTACCCGTCTGCAGGCCCTCTTGCTGTCTCTCCTACACGTCAACATTGCCTTTACCATGCAACCTTAGACTGTTCTGGAAAAGTTCTACACCCAGACATTCCCATGGCTTTTTGTCAAGTTCTTCCATCCAACACCACCCTTTCAGGCACACCCCCAGGCTACTTTATCACAACCAGCACCATCATTAATGATTTTTGTGGTTTATTTGTTATCTGCTCCTCCCATCCTAACTAGAGTGTAAGCCTATGAGAGAGGCGCCTGGTCTAACTTATTCACTGTTGACTAGCAAAGACTTTGGAGAAGGAAATGGCAACCCACTCCAGATTCCCGTGCAAAGAGGAGCCTGGTGGGCTGCTACCTATGGGGTCACACAGAGTCAAACACAGCTGAAGGGACTTAGCAGCAGCAGCAAAGACTTGGTACTCCAGTATACTGGTTAAATGAATCAATAGAGTGGTCACATACAGTCGTAAGAGCTGGACCGTAAAGAAGGCAGAGCGCTGAGGAAATGATGCCTTCAAACTGTGGTGCTGGAGAAGACTCCCGAGAGTCCCTTGGACAGCAGGGAGATCAAATAGGTCAATCCTAAAGGAATTCAATTCTGAATACTCATTGGAAGGACTGATGCTGAAGCTGAAGCTCCAGTATTTTGGCCACCTGATGCGAAGAACTGACTCATTTGAGAAGTCCTGGATGCTGGGAAAGATTGAAGGCGGTCGGACGAGATGGCTGGATGGCATCACGAACGCAATGGACATGAACTTGGGCAAACTCTGGGAGATGGCGAGTGACAGAAAGGCCTGTCACGCTGCCGTCCTTGGGGTCGCAGAGAGTCGACCACAGCTGGGTGACCCAACGCCAATGACGACGACAACAAGGGTGATTTTCCTCTTTGTGTTTCTGCACTTTGCTTTCGTTATCATCCCTTTCCCCTCAATGCTGGTGTGCTTCGTGTGGTTGGAATCTCAATTTCCAGAGAAACCCACTGAACCCATTAAAGATTTACAGAGACATTGTTGAAACAAAATTTTGCTTCAGGGAAGATGAAAATTTTCCCTTAAAAAATAATATAGGCTATGGCAAAAGAATAGAAACATAGTTAAAGCAATTTATACATNTTTTTCACCAACTTATACCTACTCGAATGCCGAATTTAAATACTAACCACTTCCAAAAAGGTACAAGTCCAGACTTAGTTATGTCTATGGGGAGCTCTACTGTTTAATTACCAAAATGATAGCATACCTACAGTGCTTCATGAGATGTGACCTTTGATAAGTGTCTTCAACTTGCAAAAGGGAATGGAGGCAAATGAAACCAAGGGGCCAGCCTGGAGCGTTTTCAGAGTTGCCGTGCATGACTTAGTCACTTACATGTATCAAGAATCTGAAAACTTTTTCTAGAAGGAAAGATATTTTTCTTCCCAATACTATTGCATTCCCAGATTTACACGGAGAATTCAAACATCACAAAAATAAATCCAGCTTTGAAAATATCTGTCATGACTTCCTGATGTCATATTTTAAAATTAAATCTTCTGATATTATTTTTCATGTTCCAAGGTAGACTCAAAGGACCACCCCTTGAATTTCCGTTTTGGCCAAAGTCCATAAGACCAAGGTATATTCCCTTTAATTGTCAGCCTAGCATCAAGGTGGTTTTAGTTTCATTTATTAGAAAGCTGAGAAAAAAAATTCGACTCCAGTGTGACTCATCATTTATGTGGGACCCTGAAACAAAGCATGGTTAATAATTATGGGTTGTATCCGTTGTAACAAATTGTCATCTTAAAAAGTAAACAGTAGGGTCCAGTAAAAAGGAGAAGGGAAGAGAGAGGGGAAAGAGGACAGGGGAGAACAGCAGTGGGGAGGGCAGAGGAGCGGAGGCGAGGGAGCGCTGAGACAGGGCGGGCGGCGGGGATAGGGACACAGGCGGCCCCTCCCTGTCCGTGGTGGCCTCTCTCCGGCATTTTCAAGGGGCCTGCAGGGAAAGTGTCTCCAGGGCGGCAGGCTGTCCCAGGAACCTCCCCGGCCACTCCAGTGACTCCAGTGACGGAACAAGTCTCTAAGCTCTCCTGGCTGGGTCTTTCCGCCCCGTGTCCTTGCGTTTGGTCCTTCTACTCCATCTAAAAGGTGTCCTCCCGCCTCTCATTGCCGTGGGCCTCACCCATGACCCCGTGTAGAGATCCTTGTCTGCTGCAGCTTGGTGGCGTTCTCAGCAGGAAACGCGCTTTACGTCCCCAGACCCAGGGGCCACATTCTACCCGTCTCTTCTCTGACCTCTGAGTCCTCCAGGCAGATTCTGCCTTTGGGTTGAAATTCTGAACTGGCTTCTCAGGTGGCAGGTCACAGACACTGGAGCTGGGGTTGCTTGTCTGTGGGTGACGGACACGCTGGCTTTGACACTGCCTCTGGGCTTTCCTTGGAGTCTCCCCACTCCTACCCGTCTGCAGGCCCTCTTGCTGTCTCTCCTACACATCAACATTGCCTTTACCATGCAACCTTAGACTGTTCTGGAAAAGTTCTACACCCAGACATTCCCATGGCTTTTTGTCAAGTTCTTCCATCCAACACCACCCTTTCAGGCACACCCCCAGGCTACTTTATCACAACCAGCACCATCATTAATGATTTTTGTGGTTTATTTGTTATCTGCTCCTCCCATCCTAACTAGAGTGTAAGCCTATGAGAGAGGCGCCTGGTCTAACTTATTCACTGTTGACTAGCAAAGACTTTGGAGAAGGAAATGGCAACCCACTCCAGATTCCCGTGCAAAGAGGAGCCTGGTGGGCTGCTACCTATGGGGTCACACAGAGTCGAACACAGCTGAAGGGACTTAGCAGCAGCAGCAAAGACTTGGTACTCCAGTATACTGGTTAAATGAATCAATAGAGTGGTCACATACAGTCGTAAGAGCTGGACCGTAAAGAAGGCAGAGCGCTGAGGAAATGATGCCTTCAAACTGTGGTGCTGGAGAAGACTCCCGAGAGTCCCTTGGACAGCAGGGAGATCAAATCGGTCAATCCTAAAGGAAATCAATTCTGAATACTCATTGGAAGGACTGATGCTGAAGCTGAAGCTCCAGTATTTTGGCCACCTGATGCGAAGAACTGACTCATTTGAGAAGTCCTGGATGCTGGGAAAGATTGAAGGCGGTCGGACGAGATGGCTGGATGGCATCACGAACGCAATGGACATGAACTTGGGCAAACTCTGGGAGATGGCGAGTGACAGAAAGGCCTGTCACGCTGCCGTCCTTGGGGTCGCAGAGAGTCGACCACAGCTGGGTGACCCAACGCCAATGACGACGACAACAAGGGTGATTTTCCTCTTTGTGTTTCTGCACTTTGCTTTCGTTATCATCCCTTTCCCCTCAATGCTGGTGTGCTTCGTGTGGTTGGAATCTCAATTTCCAGAGAAACCCACTGAACCCATTAAAGATTTACAGAGACATTGTTGAAACAAAATTTTGCTTCAGGGAAGATGAAAATTTTCCCTTAAAAAATAATATAGGCTATGGCAAAAGAATAGAAACATAGTTAAAGCAATTTATACAATTTTCTGTTAACCCCTATGAAAATATGAATGTCTTTGGGAAATAACAGTGTCCTGTCTTATCCCTCTTTCTTCCCATAAACTTTGCATCTAAACATACCCATCAAGAACCCAAGTGAATATGCAAAGGTTATTTTTTTTTTTTTTAACAATATTCTGTTCTGTGTGTGCTCAGTCATGTCCGACTCTTGGAGACCCCACAGACTGTAGCCCAGCTGGTCCCTCTGTCCTTGGGATTTTCCAGGCAAAAATACTGGAGTGGATTGTCATGCCTTGCTCCAGGGGCTCTTCCCGACCCAGGGATTGAACCCACGTCTCTTGCATCTCCTGCATTACAGGTGCGTTCTTCACCAGGAGAGTTACTTGGGAAGCCCTAAAAAATATTAGACCATTTTTCATTTCAAGCTGCCGTCATTCTGTGCTTGAATTTCAGCCCTTGCTTTCCTATATAATCAATTTTGAGTAATTAAAAAAAAGCATACTTTAGGGCTTCCCTGGTGTCTCAGACAGTAAAGAGCCCTCCTGCAATGCAGGAGACCCAGGTTTGATCCCTGGGTTGGGAAGAGCCTCTGAAGGGAATGGCCTCCCACTCCAGTATTCTCGCCTGGAGAATCCCATGGACAAGATTCATCCTGCCCCTTCTCTGCTTTTAGTACTACTGGGGAAACAAAAATGCTCAAGTGAGAGAGTTTGTGTCTTAAAGGAGTGTCTTTGACCAGGAGGGAAGATGAGGTGTGCACACAGTGGCGGGTGTGCTCCTCCAGCCCCAGGAGCACCGGCAGAGCAGGGCAGGTGGCCTGAAGGGCAGTAAAGTGACAGAGGAGCCGGGGGCCTTCAGGGACCCACAGGATTAGCATCCACGCAGGCCAGCTAGTCAGAGAGCTTGATTAGCTAGGCGTTATTTTATTTAGAAACTTATCCCCAAGTTGAAGATACCTGTCCACAGCTGTGCTCATGGAAAAGTATTAAATATCCTTAAGTCCCTTATCACTGGTAGTGAAATAATTCACTAGAGATAACTAAACTGAAATGACATGTTTTTTCCTACCTTGCCAAGGAAAAGCATCACGCTAGTATGACATGCTGAGATGTTGCCAGTGTTCCATCTTTGAAACCTGTAATTCCTGTCCTGTTTGGGATGGAGGAGAGCTGGACAGAGCCGGGGGAGGGGGAGGTCCTCTTTCCTGGCCCCCTCCCCTCCCCAGGAGTGCCCCTGACTTCCCCCTCCTCCAGAGCCCCCCTGGGATCACTCGGGCCTCGCCCCTGGCCGTGGGACCGGCAGCCCAGAATGGTCGTGTTCCACGATGTCCGTGTGCATCCTGGCTTCAAGCTCCGTGCGGGCTGTCTCTTATACACATCTAGATGTGTATNTGCTGGTCTTTAGATGTGTATAAGAGACAGCACCCACCCTCCCCTGTAGAGAACGGAGGCAGACCCAGGGCTGGGCTCGTCTTGTCTTCAGAACAGCACCTTCACTCTCGGTTCTCCTCACTGAATTAAGTGTTTGCCACATAAAAGCCTGTAAGCCCGTCTGTGCGTGTGCAGAAATGGCCCAGAGACTGTGCTGGAGATTCACCAGGGAAACGGAAAGCTCTCCCCGCTGTCTCTACTGTCAAGGGGCAGCAGAAAATCAAAATAAAACTGCGCTTTCTCACAGCACTGCTGATGGGATTCGCTGGGTTTTTTTGAACATGTCTAAACCTTCTTGTACATGTGTGCATGCATTTAATTAATTTATTTTTAATTGAAGGATAGATACTTTACAGAATTTTGTTGTCTTCTGTCAAACCTCAACTATGTGATTCAGCGTTGTGTGGAAAAGATATTTGTTATTAAAATTGAAGCCAAACATAATTTAATTTTAAACTTATAACTCAGGAAGAAAGGTCAGACTTTTTGAACAGTTCTGGGCTGTGCATGCAGCTGTGGTGAATGGGAAAGCATGCTGAACTTGGACTCAGACAACCTGCCCCCCAGGCTTGGACTTTCTGCTCTGACTTGGGGCGTGCCCCAAGGTGGTGGCGGGAGGGGTCTACTCGATAGGGGTGCAGAATGAGCCTGGCAGACACGGTCGGGCCCTCCCAGAGCTTATAGTCCCCGGTGAGCGGCAGATACTGGTAAACCAACACATCTTTGCTTAAAGGATACCACCTTTAAGCAAAACCGTGCCAAAAGAGAAGCGCTGGGGCTCTGGACCCCCTCAGGGAGGGGGCTCTGAAGAAGTCCTGAGGGTGGGTGCAGGCGCCCTGTGAAGGTGCAGGGGCCCCTCTGAGGTGCTGCGTCTCGCTTTACTCAGAGGGAGAAGCTGCTCCAAGAGTCGTGTCCTCGGCTGCCGTCTATGGGATCACACAGAATCGGACACAACTGAAGCGACTTAGCAGCAGCAGCAGCAGTATCAACCAGCTCTCACCTGCACACGTGGTCCAGGTTGGGGTGAAGAGTCCCTGCAGCGTGACCTCCAGCTCTGTAACCCCCCTACCCAGGTCTTGTCCCTCAGCAGAGAAAAGACTTTCAACAGTCTTTGAGAAATTTGTTACATGTTAAACCCTAGATGTACCTAAGAGGGAATTCATAAAGACAAAAATGCCTTGAATCCTACCTATCTTATTGTACATAGTTAAAGATGTCTATATTTTCCAAATAAAACTGAAGTCTAGAAAAAACATATTTTTTTGCTGTAAATTTCTGTGAAAAGACCAGCAAACCTCTGAAAAAGTAAAATATTAATTTATTGATCTAATAAATTAATACTTCTGAACATTTTTAAAGCTGCAGGAAACTGAGACTATTCCAGAATATATGATGTGTACGGCCCTCTAGATGAAGTCAGATACATGGGGCGTGAGTCAAAACTGCAGCTCACAATCTTCATTTAAGCTGCCTGGCTTGCCAGGGTGGCCAGTGGTAAAGAATGTCCCTGCAATGCAAGAGACCCGGGTTTGATCCCTGGGTTGGGAAGATGCCCTGGAGGAGGGCATGGCAACCCCCTCCAGTATTCTTGCCTGGGAAATCTCATGGACAGAGGAACCTGGTGGGCTATATAGTCCATGGGGTCTCAAAAGAGTCGAACATGACTCAGTGGCTGAACAACAGCAACCCTAAGAAAAGGGAATGTGTGTGTGTGTTGTTCAGTCATGTCCAACTCTTTGTGACCCCATGGACTTTAGCATGCCAGGCTTTTCTGTCTATGGAATTCTCCAGACAAGGATAATGGAGTGGGTTGCCATTCCCTTCTCCAGGGGATCTTCCCTCCCCAGGAATCAAACTGAGTTTCCTGCATTGCAGGCAGACTCTTTATCATCTGAGAAGAAGCCATTATATATATATACACACACATATAATATATATATATTAATTCAAAACACCAATTATTTGCCAAATATTTTGTTAATTGCCTTTTAAGCTGCAACAAATGAAACCAGTGTTCAAAGAAGTTAACGGCTTTGCCCCGGGATGGTATAGGATGGTGCCCTAGTTTAGTGAACCCTTCTACCCACTTTTCATGAGCTGTGGACACATTTATACAAAGTGAAGGATCATTCTAGAATTTTCTGTGCAGCTAAAGCTTTGAGATTTCCTGCCCACCTCCTTCCCTTCTCCTCTGCACTTACCACACCTTCCCTCATTCGCAGCAGATGAATGCCATGCTCACAATTAATCCTTCACACTCAGAATGTCATCTAGTGATCAAGTTCCTTGGGAGAAAAGAGAAATGCATGCAACTGAATTGTAAACCTGTTACTCCACGAATGCTTCAGAGAAGGTCACCGGTTTCAAAAACAGTTTAGCCAGGATTATTTTTCATTTTGACATGCACACAGAAGAATAGTCCTTGTGGCTGTGTAGTTATTTGTGACCTGGTTAGTAAGAAATCCAAAAATTCCTGATTCCACTGAAAAAAATAGTCAAGTGACTGCTGTGTATAGATCTTTTTCTCAGTTTACCCTGGGAGAAACACACTTGAAATGTTACCACACGAGAGGAGAAGCTGTCACTCTAAACCCATATAAAGTGTTCCAGAAATTTCAGTTCAAACTTCCATAGGGCATAGGAGTCAAAGGCATCTACTATTTTGCTCATTTTTGCTTCTGTTATCTCCCATTTCACATTTAATTCTTTACCATATAATCACCCAGGCTGTGGGTGTATTGACTGAATAACATGATTAAAAGCAGTAGCTAAACAGAATAACTAAAAGCCTGTTAAGCAATATTTTGACCATATTTTATGTATTTTCACCTGACAGTTTAATATTATATCTTTATATGTTCTTGTAAGGAACTATTTTGTTTCTCTTTGAATGCATTTCTTTTTAACTGGGTGGGTTTCCATGGTGGAGCTCCATGTGGGATTCAGAGAGGTGGCCACTATGCAGTCGGTACACATGGCCCATCCCCTCTTCCCCACGCACTGTTCTGTGACTTTGGGAAAATAGCTTAAATTTGCAAATCTCATTTTCTTCACTCATTTGAAGAGAATAGAAAGTACTTGTTTGGATTGATGAGGATTAAATGAAAGCGTGATTGCCTCCACAGCAAACACAGGCATAAAAGATGTAAGATATCATTTGACTTCATCTGCAGTTGCTGTTCAAGGGGTAGAAAGCACCGATCTCTCCTCCTTTCTGTGGCAGGGGTGCAGGCAGAGTGGGATGGTGACGGAGATAAGTTGAGAGGGGAAAAGCGGCTTGGAGAGGCCAGGTCAGAAGGTGGGTGGTTAGCAGGCACTGTCGTGCAGTTCAGTATGAAACCATGGAAGGAGGTGTGATGATCTAGGGGTGTGGAGAGAACGACGCCAAAATGGAAATAGAAACTGAGGCCCCTGGAAATGACACATTTAACAGGTTGGTGATGGAAACCCAGCAGCAGGAGGTTGAAAATCCAGACAAAGAATCATGGAAAACATATCGCTTTGTTGACACCGTAGACTCAGCATGTCTAATGGCCACATGATACCCAGTGAAGAATTTAATGATGCAAAAATGTTCATTAAGAGATGTTTGTATCGTTCAGACAATGCCAGATGAGAGTTTAATTGAAAATGTAATATCCAGTAACAGTAATTGATGCGTTTTATTTTTTCAAATCAATTTATTGTTCTAAAGTCATCAAGAGCATTTCCTTACATTCATGGAATTGCTTTTAAAAACATTTTCTTATGTGAAATTAGACAATTTGTCTTTTTTTCTAGAAGGATTTACCCCTAAGAAAAGATAACCCCTTCTGTTGTGAAGTGAATGGCTACATTTCCAATAAGAATTCTGATGAAGGGCTACCCTGGTGGCTCAAACGGTGAAAGAATTCACCTACAATGCAAGAGACCTGGGTTCGATCCCTGGCTTGGGAAGATCCCCTGGAGGAGGGCATGGCACTCTAGTATTCTTGCCTGGAGAATCCCCCATGGGCAGAGCAGCTTGGTGGGCTACAGTCCGTGGGGTTGCAAAGAGTCAGACATGACTGAGCAACTAAGCACAGCACTGGACAAATAGCCAATGGAAATTCTTCTGAAAGGTAGAATTGAAAATATCCATACACATAAGAGGTGTGCCTCAGAGAGGTGTGCTCTGTCCACCTGAGCTTCCCGTGTTACATCCAGAAAGGAAGCCCCAAGCACAGTGGTGAGGCTCACTTCCAAGGTCATGGGTCTTCGTGTCCAAAGCGTGTTTTCTGTGGTCTCTGGGTTGCCCGGCTGGTGGTGACGGGCAGCTTTCTTGCTGACCCTGCATTGTGCTCCCGTTAGCTAGATGGCCACACAACTGTCTTCAGCCTGTGCGTGGACTGTTTGTCCAGAGACCTTTACCCTTAAATGTTTTACACACTCTGGACAGATTATCTGGGTCAGATCACTCGTCATATATGGTTAGATTTTGAGGGAGAGGGAAAGCAAGGACTCTGCATATACATATAGAACATGGTGACTAAAATCGTTGGAACCTTTCTTTCAGTTTGAGAAATTTCCCTTTAGCGTTACCGTAACTTTGAAAATTCTTGTTGGCTTGAGCAGAACACTCTGGTCAACATTGTATTAGGATTTCAGGATGATTAATGATACACTTTCAGAGTTCTAGGGATTCCTGAGAAAGACACAAAGGGGAAAGAAGTTGTAAGGCAACATGATAAAGGTATTTTAACATTTTCAACGGATAGGTAAAGCTGGATTCCAGCCCCTAGAGAAAAGTAATCAGAACAACTCTAATCACATCGAGTCAACTAGCGCGTGTTGGCTGACGACCCTGTCTACGAGCAGGTGATGGGAGGGCGGTGGGGATGAGGGAGTGGGTATCCCAGTGGGGCTGGCTGACTGCTGTCTACCGGTGAAGTGTAGAGGCGGCCACGTGAACTTGAGGGCAGACGGTACTATGCAGGTGTGCACAGAACGCCAGCTTTCTTCTGGAAGGAAAGGTTTAGTGTGAATGGTGGTATCTGACTTGAGCCTTTTAACACTGTGTAGAGATAATCTTTCTGTTCCCAGTGCCCAGCTGCTTGCCTGCTGCTGGTCCAGTCCTCTCTCTCCTGCCCACACTGCAGAGGACTGCCCCTGGGAATGGCCTCTGCACTTTGTAACAAACCCCTCACACCTCACGGATCCCCTGCTCAGCTCCCTTCCATCTGTGAGGATGCAGTCCTCAGAACTGAGCCCCAAGCTTCCAGGAGGATCTTACGGTTGAGCAGTGGGAGGGAAGGAGGGAGGGATGCTCCTCTCCTGAATAGATGACATCATCTCCTGCCACCTGCCTGTCACTTGCACAGAACGCCAGCTTTCTTCTGGAAGGAAAGGTTTAGTGTGAATGGTGGTATCTGACTTGAGCCTTTTAACACTGTGTAGAGATAATCTTTCTGTTCCCAGTGCCCAGCTGCTTGCCTGCTGCTGGTCCAGTCCTCTCTCTCCTGCCCACACTGCAGAGAACTGCCCCTGGGAATGGCCTCTGCACTTTGTAACAAACCCCTCACACCTCACGGATCCCCTGCTCAGCTCCCTTCCATCTGTGAGGATGCAGTCCTCAGAACTGAGCCCCAAGCTTCCAGGAGGATCTTACGGTTGAGCAGTGGGAGGGAAGGAGGGAGGGATGCTCCTCTCCTGAATAGATGACATCATCTCCTGCCACCTGCCTGTCACTCCTGCCATCATGAGTATCCCCCCGATCCCCAGATCCCCAGAGCCTTCACCGTCCTGTGATGAGAGCATCTCATCTGATGGTCTAGTCTAAGACTTAAAAGTTAAGTCTTTCCTTATCTCCTCGGGCCTCTGCCTAATTTGTTAATGCATGCAGGTGGTACACATCTTAGAAATGCAACTGACCTATCTCTTTCCAGTCTTGTGTCTTGGCCCTTGTGGGTAGGCACAGGGCCTGCCACACCGCAGGATTCAAAGTGTGGACTGAATAAATGCTGTGCGCTTAGTCGCATCTGACTCTTTGCGACCCCCTGGACTGTAGCCCGCCGGGCTCCTCTGTCCATGGGGATTCTCCAGGCAAGAGTACTAGAGTGGGTTGCCATGACCTCCTCCAGGGGATCTTCCCAACCCAGGGATCAACCCAGGCCTCCTGCTTTGTAGGCTGATTCTCTACCATCTGAGCCAGCAGGGAAACCCAAGGATACTGGAGAGGGTAGCCTATCCCTTCTCCAGGGAACTTCCTGATCCAGGAATTGAACCCAGGTCTCCTGCATAGCAGGCAGATTTTTCAGCAGTTGATCTACCAGGGGAGCCCCAAATAAATGCTATTTGAAAACAAAACAATGCAAAACAATGACGCAGAAATAAATTCTGATGGTTTCAGTAGAAATAAACTGAAAAGGAGAGCATAAAGTTCAGAGAGAATAGCGCGAACAAACGCTTCTAGTTATGAAAACACAAAGGAAATAGTAAGAAATCCTCAAGGATAACGTGCAAACTGTGGCTGGGGTGTTTGCATCCTGAGAGCCAGCTCACGTGACTGCGAGAGCAGTGGCTGTCATGCAGAATCGGGGAAAGCCAAGTACATGCCCTCTCCTGTTGACAGGTCACTCTCAGATTGCAGAGCAGTCAGAGCGATAGAGGAGAATGGAGACAAGGACTCTGTTCCAGTGTTTGGTTTCTGTTCTCTGTTTTCGAATCTTGTCCTCGGTCCCACCAGAATCAGGGAGCAGGCAATGCCCAGAGACCACGTGAGATACTCAGCTCCAGGCTGGCCCTGGGAGTGAAAATGCAGTGGTGATGGCGTTACCTCCTGCCCCGGGGCCACCTGTCCTGAGAGCTGCAGGCACCATGATCTCAGCCTCTGAGTCTGTCCTGAGCGTCCACTCGGCACCATACCATGCAATGGCCGCTCTGGGGAAACCCTGAGGCTGCCTTCCAGGAAAATGCAGGCCGGCTTGTTTCCTAAAAGGTAAAGGGACTGGGTGCATGTGTAAAAAGGTAAGATTAGGCTGAGCGTATAATCACTGCATCACAAGCCATCTTCTGTTTTAGCAAGTTATTTGGGAAAGCCTCATGACACCCTGTACACACGCAGTGACCTGAGGATGTGTTTAAGGATGACGCACAGCTGGTTAGCAGGGCCGCGAGTTCACTGGTGGATGAGACCTGCCCAGTGCGGACTGGGGCCCTGAAGAGTTCGGGGGGGACAGCTGACCCTGTCCTTGTCCGAATGCCTACTGTGCCAGGCCTCATGGGCTTGGTTGGATTTCACATCTTACAAAGCATGGTGGTGGGGGGGAGTGTCAATCTTTTCAAGGCAGTTTTACCCTAAAAACAGAAGTAGGGTACTTTTCCATTATTAAAAAGTCTTCCACATTTTTGAAAAATTAAAGCTCAGAGAATCATTTTAAAAACCACACAATCTATTTTCCATCACAGTAGTGATCTTTACTAACATTCCAAGCCTGTGACTCTCCTAGACAGGAAATACGGCATCATACTTACTAACCACTGTTCTTTGATTACTGAAGAATCCGTGCCCATTTTTCATGAAGTTATTGATCATTGGTTAATTTTTAGGGAGTTTTCCTAGTGAATTTAAGACCATCTGAAGATAACTAGCTAGTTTGCATAAAGGCGAATTTCTTGTGTAGAAGGATGGGCTGAGACAGTCATCCAAAGGTAAATTTAAATGAAATTCTGAAATGCATGTAAAGAAAGCATGGTCTTAGCAGCTAGTAAAATAGTAAAGATAGTCAATTTTTTTAATACCCACAACAACAACAGAGCAGCAGGACTGTAACTAGTCCTGTAACTAGACTGTAACTAGACTGTAGCTAGTGGCACATCTGTGTAGCCAGGAGCAAGGCCAGCCGCTGATGTGCACTCTCATTTACTGTATTCAGCAGCCCCAGCAGAAAGCTATGATGGCTCCAATTTACATGAGAAGACAAATTCAGAGGCTGAGCCTCTTTCTAGAGACCTTACCTAAGTCCGTTCCTCATGTTCCCTTTCAGTATCTTAGCGATGATGGGATAAAGGAGACGCTGTGAACCTTCCTGTGTTCTTGTGAGCACGTGTGTGTGAATGTTTGCACGTGTGCGTGTGTGTACTTGTATGAGACTGTTTTTAGGAATGTGTCTATTTTACTAGTCACTTAGACTGTGCTTTCTTCGTGTGCATTTCAGAATTTTATTTCGATTCACCTTGCTGATGCCTGTCTTAGCCCATCCTTTACATACCATTATGCAATCCACTGGAGAAGGCAATGGCAGTCCACTCCAGTACTCTCGCCTGGAAAACCTCATGGGTGGAGGAGCCTGGTAGGCTGCAGTCCATAGGGTCACGAAGAGTGGAACAAGACTGATCAACTTCACTTTCACTTTTCACTTTCATGCATTGGAGAAGGAAATGACAACCCACTCCAGTGTTCTTGCCTGGAGAATCCCAGGGATGGGGGACCCTGGTGGGCCGCCGTCTATGGAGTCGCACAGAGTCGGACACAACTGAAGCGACTTAGCAGCAGCAGCATGCAGTCCACCTTTATGCAAACCAGCTAGTCACCTTCAGGTGGTCTCACGTTAATGAAACTTTATGAGCAATTTTAATAAGTGACTCCAAACTGGAAGGATAAACTGATCTCTGGGCACAAACATCTGGTGAAGTTCAGGGGATTCATTTCCTTTTCCTAAAAGAGGATTACAAAGTAACCCTTTTGCATTTTCCGTGAATCATTANACAAAGCATGGTGGTGGGGGGGAGTGTCAATCTTTTCAAGGCAGTTTTACCCTAAAAACAGAAGTAGGGTACTTTTCCATTATTAAAAAGTCTTCCACATTTTTGAAAAATTAAAGCTCAGAGAATCATTTTAAAAACCACACAATCTATTTTCCATCACAGTAGTGATCTTTACTAACATTCCAAGCCTGTGACTCTCCTAGACAGGAAATACGGCATCATACTTACTAACCACTGTTCTTTGATTACTGAAGAATCCGTGCCCATTTTTCATGAAGTTATTGATCATTGGTTAATTTTTAGGGAGTTTTCCTAGTGAATTTAAGACCATCTGAAGATAACTAGCTGGTTTGCATAAAGGCAAATTTCTTGTGTAGAAGGATGGGCTGAGACAGTCATCCAAAGGTAAATTTAAATGAAATTCTGAAATGCATGTAAAGAAAGCATGGTCTTAGCAGCTAGTAAAATAGTAAAGATAGTCAATTTTTTTAATACCCACAACAACAACAGAGCAGCAGGACTGTAACTAGTCCTGTAACTAGACTGTAACTAGACTGTAGCTAGTGGCACATCTGTGTAGCCAGGAGCAAGGCCAGCCGCTGATGTGCACTCTCATTTACTGTATTCAGCAGCCCCAGCAGAAAGCTATGATGGCTCCAATTTACATGAGAAAAATTTCTTGTGTAGAAGGATGGGCTGAGACAGTCATCCAAAGGTAAATTTAAATGAAATTCTGAAATGCATGTAAAGAAAGCATGGTCTTAGCAGCTAGTAAAATAGTAAAGATAGTCAATTTTTTTAATACCCACAACAACAACAGAGCAGCAGGACTGTAACTAGTCCTGTAACTAGACTGTAACTAGACTGTAGCTAGTGGCACATCTGTGTAGCCAGGAGCAAGGCCAGCCGCTGATGTGCACTCTCATTTACTGTATTCAGCAGCCCCAGCAGAAAGCTATGATGGCTCCAATTTACATGAGAAGACAAATTCAGAGGCTGAGCCTCTTTCTAGAGACCTTACCTAAGTCCGTTCCTCATGTTCCCTTTCAGTATCTTAGCGATGATGGGATAAAGGAGACGCTGTGAACCTTCCTGTGTTCTTGTGAGCACGTGTGTGTGAATGTTTGCACGTGTGCGTGTGTGTACTTGTATGAGACTGTTTTTAGGAATGTGTCTATTTTACTAGTCACTTAGACTGTGCTTTCTTCGTGTGCATTTCAGAATTTTATTTCGATTCACCTTGCTGATGCCTGTCTTAGCCCATCCTTTACATACCATTATGCAATCCACTGGAGAAGGCAATGGCAGTCCACTCCAGTACTCTCGCCTGGAAAACCTCATGGGTGGAGGAGCCTGGTAGGCTGCAGTCCATAGGGTCACGAAGAGTGGAGCAAGACTGATCAACTTCACTTTCACTTTTCACTATCATGCATTGGAGAAGGAAATGGCAACCCACTCCAGTGTTCTTGCCTGGAGAATCCCAGGGACGGGGGACCCTGGTGGGCCGCCGTCTATGGAGTCGCACAGAGTCGGACACAACTGAAGCGACTTAGCAGCAGCAGCATGCAGTCCACCTTTATGCAAACCAGCTAGTCACCTTCAGGTGGTCTCACGTTAATGAAACTTTATGAGCAATTTTAATAAGTGACTCCAAACTGGAAGGATAAACTGATCTCTGGGCACAAACATCTGGTGAAGTTCAGGGGATTCATTTCCTTTTCCTAAAAGAGGATTACAAAGTAACCCTTTTGCATTTTCCGTGAATCATTAAAAATCACAGGTGAGAGCAAATTAATTCCAAACATCTTTTAAGTGGCATCAAGCTTTCATCACTGCGGATCTGTAGCATCATTGTCTGCAGAGTTTCACAACCTAAAGATCTTCCCTCTTCCTTTCTTCTGGATCTCAATCTTGGGGAGTGCTAACATATAATGGGACCTTCAGTTCAGATCAGTTCAGTTCAGTCACTCAGTCGTGTCCAACTCTTTGCAACCCCATGAACTGCAGCACGCCAGGCCTCCCTGTCCATCACCACCTCCTGGAGTTCACTCAGACTCACATTCATCGAGTCTGTGATGCCATCCAGCCATCCTATCCTCGGCCGTCCCATTCTCCGCCTGCCCCCAATCCCTCCCAGCATCAAAGTCTTTTCCAATGAGTCAACTCTTCGCATGAGGTGGCCAAAGTACTGGAGTTTCAGCTTTAGCATCAGTCCTTCCAAAGAAATCCCAGGGCTGATCTCCTTCAGAATGGACTGGTTGGATCTCCTTGCAGTCTAAGGAACTCTCAAGAGTCTTCTCCAACACAATTCAAAAGCATCAATTCTTCGGCTCTCAGCCTTCTTCACAGTCCAACTCTCACATCCATACATGATCACAGGAAAAACCATAGCCTTGACTAGACGGACCTTAGTCGGCAAAGTAATGCCTCTGCTTTTGAATACGCTATCTAGGTTGGTCATAACTTTTCTTCCAAGGAGTAAGCGTCTTTTAATTTCATGGCTGCAATCACCATCTGCAGTGATTTTGGAGCCCCCCAAAATAAAGTCTGATACTATTTCCACTGTTTCCCCATCTATTTCCCATGAAGTGATGGGACCAGATGCCATGATTTTCGTTTTCTGAATGTTGAGCTTTAAGCCAACTTTTTCACTTTCCTCTTTCACTTTCATCAAGAGGCTTTTTAGTTCCTTTTCACTTTCTGCCATAAGGATGATGTCATCTGCATATCTGAGGTTATGGATATTTCTCCTGGCAATCTTGATTCCAGCTTGTGTTTCTTCCAGTCCAGCGTTTCTCATGATGTACTCTGCATAGAAGTTAAATAAGCAGGGTGACAATATACAGCCTTGACGTACTCCTTTTCCTATTTGGAACCAGTCTGTTGTTCCATGTCCAGTTCTAACTGTTGCTTCCTGACCTGCATACAGATTTCTCAAGAGGCAGGTTAGGTGGTCTGGTATTCCCATCTCTTTCAGAATTTTCCACAGTTTATTGTGATCCACACAGTCAAAGGCTTTGGCATAGTCAATAAAGCAGAAATAGATGTTTTTCTGGAACTCTCTTGCTTTTTCCATGATCCAGCGGATGTTGGCAATTTGATCTCTGGTTCCTCTGCCTTTTCTAAAACCAGCTTGAACATCAGGGAGTTCACGGTTCACATATTGCTGAAGCCTGGCTTGGAGAATTTTGAGCATTACTTTACTAGCGTGTGAGATGAGTGCAATTGTGCGGTAGTTTGAGCATTCTTTGGCATTGCCTTTCTTTGGAATTGGAATGAAAACTGACCTTTTCCAGTCCTGTGGCCACTGCTGAGTTTTCCAAATTTGCTGGCATATTGAGTGCAGCACTTTCACAGCATCATCTTTCAGGATTTGAAACAGCTCAACTGGAATTCCATCACCTCCACTAGCTTTGTTCTTAGTGATGCTTTCTAAGGCCCACTTGACTTCACATTCCAAGATGTCTGGCTCTAGATTAGTGATCACATCCTCATGATTATCTGGGTCGTGAAGATCTTTTCTGTACAGTTCTTCTGTGTATTCTTGCCACCTCTTCTTAATATCTTCTGCTTCTGTTAGGTCCATACCATTTCTATCCTTTATCGAGCCCATCTTTGCATGAAATGTTCCCTTGGTATCTCCAATTCTCTTGAAGAGATCTCTAGTCTTTCCCATTCTGTTGTTTTCCTCTATCTCTTTGCATTGATTGCTGAAGAAGGCTTTCTTATCTCTTCTTGCTATTCTTTGGAACTCTGCATTCAGATGCTTATATCTTTTCTTTTCTCCTTTGCTTTTCGCCTCTCTTCTTTTCAGTGCTATTTGTAAGGCTTCTCCAGACAGCCATTTTGCTTTTTTGCATTTCTTTTCCATGGGGATGGTCTTGATCCCTGTCTCCTGTACAATGTCACGAACCTCATTCCATAGTTCATCAGGAACTCTGTCTATCAGATCTAGGCCCTTAAATCTATTTCTCACTTCCACTGTATAATCATAAGGGATTTGATTTAGGTCATACCTGAATGGTCTAGCGGTTTTCCCTACTTTCTTCAATTTAAGTCTGAATTTGGAAATAAGGAGTTCATGATCTGAGCCACAGTCAGCTCCTGGTCTTGTTTTTGTTGACTGTATAGAGCTTCTCCATCTTTGGCTGCAAAGAATATAATCAATCTGATTTCGGTGTTGACCATCTGGTGATGTCCATGTGTAGAGTCTTCTCTTGTGTTGCTGGAAGAGGGTGTTTGCTATGACCAGTGCATTTTCTTGGCAAAACTCTATTAGTCTTTGCCCTGCTTCATTCCGCATTCCAAGGCCAAATTTGCCTGTTACTCCAGGTGTTTCTTGACTTCCTACTTTAGCATTCCAGTCCCCTATAATGAAAAGGACATCTTTTTTGGGTGTTAGTTCTACAAGGTCTTGTAGGTCTTCATAAAACCGTTCAACTTCAGCTTCTTCAGCATTACTGGTTGGGGCATAGACTTGGATAACTGTGATATTGAATGGTTTGCCTTGGAAACGAACAGAGATCATTCTGTCGTTTTTGAGATTGCATCCAAGTACTGCATTTCGGACTCTTTTGTTGACCATGATGGCTACTCCATTTCTTCTGAGGGAATCCTGCCCGCAGTAGTAGATATAATGGTCATGTGAGTTAAATTCACCCATTCCAGTCCATTTTAGTTTGCTGATTCCTAGAATGTTGACGTTCACCCTTGCCATCTCTTGTTTGACCACTTCCAATTTGCCTTGATTCATGGACCTGACATTCCAGGTTCCTATGCAATATTGCTCTTTACAGCATCGGATCTTGCTTCTATCACCAGTCACATGCACAACTGGGTATTGTTTTTGCTTTGGCTCCATCCCTTCATTCTTTCTGGAGTTATTTCTCCACTGATCTCCAGTAGCATATTGGGTACCTACTGACCTGGGGAGTTCCTCTTTTGGTATCCTATCATTTTGCCTTTTCATACTGTTCATGGGGTTCTCAAGGCAAGAATACTGAAGTGGCTTGCCATTCCCTTCTCCAATGGACCACGTTCTGTCACACCTCTCCGCCATGACCTGCCCGTCTTGGATTACCCCGCAGGCATGGCTTGGTTTCATTGAGTTAGACAAGGCTGTGATGGGGCCTTACAAAATGTTTATTGACTGCATAGATGAGTGTGTAGTTATGAACATAAGAAAAATGGAGACTTAGCACCAATGCCCCATAATACTTCAGTGCATAAATACGGAAAAGAAAATATAAAAAGCAAGCATTTAGTGATTTCTGATTTTGAAGCTTTTAGGGCTTTTTTAAAAAACAAAACAAAACAAAACAAAAAACTTATCAGAGGGTGAAAACTCAGGAGATGATTCCAATATGTAGTGCACTGTCTATCTTCCAGGATGTGTGTAGTATGCTCTGGACCCAAAATCGCATTAGATTCCATGCTATCCCTCTGGGGGAGGTGAGGAGCTACGGCTCAAAGATGAAAAGCCGTTAGATGGGCAACAGTGTCTCAGGCGCAGAGTCTCCGAGGCAGGGAGCGTGGCTTGCACCCTAACAGGCACATCCCAGACCACACAGGGCGGAGCGGCTCCTGCTTCTGGGAGCCCCGGAATCCTGCAGTCTGAGCGCATCTGAGCCCTAGAGTTGGGGAAGAAAGCAAGATTGCTGTGTGACCTCGGGAACCACTCCTTGTGAAGGTTTGTTTGCATTTGCAAAGTGTAGCTTTCCAAACGGAAACCAAGGAACACAGGTAGATTTTGGTATCTAGGCATAAGATGCATAGACCACGGAGCCAAGGGGGCCCCTGGGGAAGTCGGGCCCCAGCTCACTGCACAAACTTCTCTGCAGCCCCCGCCCTACCCAGCTGACAGCAGCGGCAAGGCTGCCTGGGTGGGGATGGAGAGGGGAGGGAAGATGTCGGGCTTCCCCGTCCCAGAGAGGATGAAGGTTCAGCAGGGTGTGCTGTTGTGCTGTGCCTTCCTCCAGCAACATTTTTTTTTAATTTTTATTTTCACTTTATTTTCCTTTACAGTACTGTATTGGTTTTGACATACATTGACATGAATCCGCCACGAGTGTACATGAACTCCCACACATGATCCCCCCTCCCACCTAACGTTTGAAAGGACAATTTCAAAATAAATTGGAAACTATTTGAACTATCAGTATACATTTTCAGTTAAGAGATTCATCATTTCTACTTAAAAAATAATCCTTGATCCAAATTTCCATATGGCCCTATATTTTCATAATTTTGAAGATGTCAATTAAATTGATTATATGATATAAAGATACGTACACAATTTAAAAAGTCGGTTCTTCCTGCCCTCACAAAAAATAAGAAATGTTTCCCATTATATAGAGAAGAGATATTTCACAAATTCATATCCTGTCATGATTTTACAGTGTTCGGTTAGGTATTAAATAATTTTGCCATCAAAGAATTATAATACCCTACATTTTCCTTAAAGATCTTATTTCTGACAGCAATGGAAGTTACACAGATTAAATTTGTTTCTGCTGAATAGACATGTGGCTTTCTTCTAAAAGGAAAATTATAAGACTTTTGGCTTTGAAAAAATTGACTTTGAGCATTAAATTTTGCTTGAAAATGTATGTCATGTTGAAAAGAACATGCTTCATTTTATGCTGCTTCTCTACCTTCACACTGACTTTAACAATCTTAGGAATTTTCTAGTTTAAGTTCTTACATAATTAATGAAGAAACTGAGGCCCAAATTGTTAGGTGACATAAATAATGAAACACAAGACAAATCTTTTTTTTTACTTATTTAAAATAACCAGTCATTGATATGGGATCTAGAACGAGATTGTTGGATGGCATCACCGGCTCGACGGACTTGAGTTTGAGCAAGCTCTAGGAGTTGGTGATGGACAAGGAAGCCTGGGGTGCTGTAGTCCATGGGGTTGCAAAGAGTCAAACATGACTAAGCAACTGAACTGATTCTCCTTGGCTCACGATTAAAATTGGAGGGAAAAAGATCTTTCAATAATTTGAAATGAAACATCTTTTGGGGAAAGTGGGTAATGATAGGTTCCTATAGCATGATTATGTGAATTAAGTGATACTAATATTTTCAGGGCTTATCAGTGTTTAATCATGTGTGTGTGAATGTGCAGGGTGTTTTTACATATATATGACTCAAATGAAAATATATTTATGGTAACTAAATGTTGAAGTTAAATGCAGTTAACTTGTTAGATACCTGTTTCTTAGCTGAAACTTCATTATTGAGCAGTTAATATAAGTGGAGGAAGAATTAAGATCAAGACTTTAGTCCTGAAATCTGTAAAAAAATCTTAAAAACATTTGCTTATCTATTTAAAATGGTATAAGGCTTTCTCTTTTTCTCTGGTTCTTTTTTGTTTTTCTTTATTATCCTCAATATTTTCAGAAGCTTTAAAGGCCATAGAAAAAACATAAACAACATGACAAGATGAGATAAAATACAAATAAATGTAAGAGAGCAAAATATCACCACCAGTAACACTAGGGTATTTAACTCTAGTTTACACTAAGAACTCAAGAGTTGAGTCAGAGAAAGGAAAATATGTTTTCTGAAGAATTAGCATGCCACAGATGGTTTTATACTTGTTAGAGACGATCCACAAGCTTGTCTATAAGTTTTATTGCAGATAAAGCTGAGATGGAAATCTATCAGTTCCAATATTTACAGTGTTCAAATTGTAAAAACAGAATTCTTGCTCAAGAAAAAAGCTATCATGATGCTAGCAATGCATGTCTACCTTAGAGATATCCTCCATAGTCTTGGAGTAAACACAGGGATAGCTGTTTCTGGTTTGCTTGTTAGGATATCTCTCCTTTCATGTTCTGTGCAGAAAGTTAGTGCTGCGAATAGAGATGGTGGGGTGGTCTTCTCAGGCGGCACGAGTGTAAAGAATCCACCTGTCAGTACAGGAAATGTGAGAGACACAGGTTTGATCCCTGGGTTGGGAAGACCCCCTGGAGGAGGGCATGGCAACCCACTCCAGTATTCTTGCCTGGAGAATGGACAGAGGCGCCTGGTGGGCTACGGTCCATAGGGGTGCAAAGGGTCGAACACAACTGAGCAACTCAGCGTGCACACACATAGAGAGGGAAACGCGGAGTTCCACCAAATGATTAGAGTTGTAAAACTAGTCAAACTTCTCCTTTACAGGGAATTCAGAGCTGTTTATTATCTCATTGCAGCAACTGTAGCATGTCAGGTTCTAAGCACCCTATTGCCCATTGGAAGTCTTGACATCTCTTTCTTTCACCTTCTGTTTCACTTGCCCACTGTTGTTCCCCTTTGTCCTGAGCTGTCTGTGTGGCCAGCTGTTAAAAGAAGTGTAGGGTATGAAGAAGGGGGATTAAACCACCTGTGCAGCTAAACCTCAAGTTCAAGGCATCCTTGGGAGACTGCAGCAGTGCCTGCAGAAAAAATACACATGCCAGGGCCAAGATCGGTAAGAACAAAATGAATGCGTCACTGGGCCAAAAGAATAAAGTGCAGAAAATGAGAGCTTCAGCTAATGCCTTCAACGGTGTATGTTCTTGTGTTTATAGTTGCGACAAAGGTAAAGAAAGCCAGCCATGAGTTAAAGATGAATAGAGTAGGAAAGAGGGTTCAGGAAAGAGTAAGAGGAAAGAAGTTCATAGACGGGAAGGTTGGGAGCAGCTCTGAATCTAGTGGGAAATGGGAAACCGCAGAGGGTTTTGCTGGGAAGGGGAGAACGCCAGCGGGCATCAGCGAGGAGCCGGCCGTGTTGATCCCGGAAAGACGTGGAAGGGGGCTTGGGCAAGATGGGGCAGGGGGAGGACTCGCGAGCGCGATGGGAGGACCGGAGGGCGGATGTGCGGGCAGGTGGGGTGATGGGCGGGGGAGGAGGGGGCGAGGAGGACCGAGCGCACGCAGCAGAGACTCGGCGGTCTGCACGCTCCTCCGGGGGCTTTGCCCAGAGGCGGGACGCAGCAGCTGCGCCCTTGGCCTTAGGCCAGGGTTGAGGAGGTGGAGACGGACGCGTGGGGCCATCAGCACCCGGGGGGCACGGACGCCAGGGCCCCGGGTGGGACCCGGAAGGCCCGGGCCCAGGGCGGCTGCAGCCCTGAGAGGCTGCGAGTGCGGGTCCCAGCGGGACGGCGGGCGCTGTGTGCGCGGAGCCCACGGGGTCAGCCGAGAGCCCCCGATGCCAGAGCTGATCATCAGCGGCGACAGCGAGGAGTGACTGAGGCCTCTCTCTGGTCGTTTCTCCAGAAAGATGAAGGCAAACGGCTGATGGGAACGTCTTCCAGAATGTTACAGATTTTTCAGATTTTCTGCGATGAACTATTGTATTGTCTAAAATGTCTGGGACAAATTTAACGTATTTCTCGAGGTAGCGATACAACGAATTTAACATGTGTCACTGTAGGTAAACTGTGGCCTGAGGCATTAAGGTTTACAGTGAAAAGGAAAAGGACTATTATCTTGATAGTCAGGGACTGAGAGTGTTCTGCTATGAAGTTTATCCGAAATTAACTGGGCTCTCCAAACCTGTGGCTGCTGCAGGGGACAAAATCGATGGTGAAAATGGATGAGGAGGATTAAGAGGCGCTAACCTCCAGTTATGAAATAAGTAAGTCGCAAGGAGGTAAATAAAGAACAGAGTCAGTACCACTGCCATAGCTTTGTAAGGGACGGATGGTTACTGGATTTATTGGGGTCATTTCATAATGTATTTAAATGTTGAATCACTATGTTGTACACCTGAAACTAACATAATATTGTAAAGTCAACTATGCTTCAGTTATTATTAAGAAGAAGAACTAGCGTCTCCATTGCTGAAAATAGCTTACCTGTGTGTTTTTCCCCACAGCCTTGGTATTCACCACATACCTCATGAAGGTTTCCTTTTTTTTTGCCTGTAGGATAAAACAATTTTACTTCATCAGTTTTCTATTCAGGGCTATTATCTTTGGACATAGAAAAGAAAATGTGTTCCCTGAGGTTCTGATGAATGAATTTTATGTGCAAAGTTATGAAAAGAATCACTTGAATTTATCACCTCCAAACACAGTTGAATATTATTTTTCAAGTATGAAATAACACAGTATATTTTAGTGTAAAGGCTTATTACTGTGAGACTATGAGATGATACTTACATAGTACCAGCATAATTTTTTTCTGTGAAATGGAATGATTCAAGTTGAATATATAGTTTCAAAGTAAGTGGGAGAGGGATATATATATATATANTTTCAAGTATGAAATAACACAGTATATTTTAGTGTAAAGGCTTATTACTGTGAGACTATGAGATGATACTTACATAGTACCAGCATAATTTTTTTCTGTGAAATGGATGATTCAAGTTGAATATATAGTTTCAAAGTAAGTGGGAGAGGGATATATATATATATAGTTAATTTAGATGAATGAATTCATTTACTCTTACATAGTTAGACATGTTGGGGTGAATGATGTACAAATATAAAAAAATTAACAAATTAGGATTATAAATACATTTTAAATGACTAAGATCATTTTAAGCTTCAAAAGCTTTAGAATATACTTATTCTTAAAAAATAAAATAGTTTTTATTTAGTTGAACTAAATCTTTTCTATGACTTGGTCTTAGAACTCCTGAAAAATGAGAGTATCCTTTTTACAACTAATAATAGTATTTACTATCACTTAATTGGAATATATTCAGAAATACAGATTCCCTTTTCTTATTTTTTTAATACAGAATCTTATGTAATAACATCTTATATAACAATTTACTGT
This sequence comes from Oreotragus oreotragus, assembly GCA_006410675.1. Taxonomy (NCBI): domain Eukaryota; kingdom Metazoa; phylum Chordata; class Mammalia; order Artiodactyla; family Bovidae; genus Oreotragus; species Oreotragus oreotragus. The sequence goes on from SJYX01000070.1 coordinate 346,213, forward strand.
TACTTTGTTAATTTAAACTTTCAGAATCTTTAAAATCATAAATTGAAAAGGAGAGTAAAGGGACATTAATTTTATCTTCAAATTACTTTTAATAGACATGGTGTTGGATAACTGCATGAAACCCATTTGTAGGAAATCATATTATGGTGGCAAACCCAATTTTCAAGAAAGATTATTCCCATGTATTTCCTATGCTATTTTTTTTTCATATGATTGCTATCAGAGTTAATTTTTCCTCTATAAGGAAGCACTGGTGATGCTCTCAATAATGCTAAAAGTCTGCTAGATAAAAGGTGGAACTGTAGGAGGTGGCAGATATCACTGGTTGTTGTCTTCTGTCACAGAGACATATCCCAGAAATAACTTTCACTCTCAGCCAGTTGTATCCGGTGCCCAGGAAAACACGGGGCTGTTTCTTGGAAGAACCTGTGACTGAGGTTCCCTCCAGCTCATTCATCACCAGCCCTGGCAGGGCTATCATGACCAGGCCCTGGGACACCCAGCAAATGAAGACAGTGGCTGCCAAAGTGGGAAGGAGAGGAACCACGAGCCGGAAGACGGCCATGCCCAGAAATACCGAGAAAGGGTTCTGTTTTCATGGAATAATAGAAGCTTTAGTTCTATAAACCCACGCCATCCCTTTTATTTTTTATTTTTACCTAATTTGAATTTCTGAATTTAGCTTTCCTTGGGAAGAAATAAATGTTAATAATTTCTTTATACAGTTTTTCAGAAGATTGTAGCTATAGAAATAACCCACAAAATTAGAAAATTACAGTTTAGGTGGAAGAACTGAGAAAATTTAAGGACTCGAAATAGATTTTCTGCTTACCTTTACTTCATCATATTTTTTTCCCCTTTCTGGATAAAGTTGTTACAGATTTAAGTATCAGGCTTAAGATACATATAAAATTAGTGTTGTAGAATACGTTTATTCCTTGACATTTCTTATTAGCTGGCATAATTACCCCCATGTGTATTGGGGAACCCATGGTTTTCCCAGTGTTGATGGATGACAGGATATTATTTCAAACTGTGAGATGGGAGGAAGTTCAGTTTTCACAGAATATTCATGTAATGCTAACTGAATTAATTCTTGGGTTGTGCAGCATGTCTTGTTTAAGATATTGTACACCCAGTGCTTTTATTTGTTAGGAAGCTTGTTCATCATGGGCTTCCCTGATAGCTCAGTTGGTAAAGAGTTCACCTGCAATGCAGGAGACCCCAGTTCGATTCCTGGGTCAGGAAGATCTGCCGGAGAAGGGATAGGCTACCCACTCCAGTGTTTTGGGTTTCCCTTTTGGCTCAGCTGGTAAAGAATCCGCCTGCAATGAGGGAGACCTGGGTTTGATCACTGAGTGGGGAAGATCCCCTGGAGGAGGGAAAGGCTACCCACTCCAGTACTCTGGCCTGGAGAATTTCTTGGACTGTATAGTCCATGGGGATGGTAAAGAGTTCACCTGCAATGCAGGAGACCCCAGTTCGATTCCTGGGTCAGGAAGATCTGCCGGAGAAGGGATAGGCTACCCACTCCAGTGTTTTGGGTTTCCCTTTTGGCTCAGCTGGTAAAGAATCCGCCTGCAATGAGGGAGACCTGGGTTTGATCACTGAGTGGGGAAGATCCCCTGGAGGAGGGAAAGGCTACCCACTCCAGTACTCTGGCCTGGAGAATTTCTTGGACTGTATAGTCCATGGGGCCGCAAAAAGTCAGACACGACTGACTTTCACTTTCAGTCTCACTTTCTCCGTCACGCATTTCCTGTTTGACTTTCTGTCACCCTGGTTCACCTGTCCCCTTGTGAAAGACGTGCCTGCTGGTGGTTTCAGGGGTATCGTATGGTTCACCCCACTTGCTTAAATGTCTTGAGTAGGTGATACCAAAGTAAAAACACAACAGAAAACTGCTTTCCCAAGCTAGCAAAAAAGTGTGTCACAGGTTAAACTGAAAGTGTCTCGCGGATTCTGGTAAAATACCCTTGCGAGCACCCATTGCCAACAATGAAAATAATTTTACTACATGCTGGTGAGGTTGGGAGGGAGGAGGGTGTAGGTGGGACTCGAGGCAGGTGAGAAATCCTAGAAATCAGATCCAGACAAAGGTTCTCAATACTTATCTTCTGGTGATCAGTACAAACTTGTCTTTAAAGTTCATAGAATTTAGAAGCTCACTGTACTGAACCAGTTTTGTTTGAAAGGTGCTCCTAATTTCCCTCCTGAAAAAATAATTAGAGCTACTTCCCAATGTCTCCAGTAAGATGCCAACTAAATGCTACAGGAGAGAAGATGGGAGAGGGTTTCTTGGAATAAGTTAAATGTTGATAGTTTGAGGAGTAGATGGTCTTTTTCAGTATTCATCCATTTGACTTTGGCTTTTAATGCCAACAATGCGGAAGACACTCCATCGGGTACCAAAGACACAGAGATAAAAGACGCTCTCTGCTGATAAGTCACCTGCCGTCCAGTGGGGAGAAAGATAAATACAATAGGTTACATGCACATTACAGGCTAGCATATAAATGGGGTGGTGTGCAGCACAGAGAATCAAGAGACTCTTCCTCTCTTGATTCACCCTGGGAGGTGTGGTCAGCTTCCCAGGGGGAAGTGACATTTCACTGGATTCTTAGGTGATGAGTAGGAGTTAATTAGGAGAAACGCTCTGTGTGTGCACGTGTGCACACATACATATGCATGTATGTGGGGAGTGAGGCTAGTTAAGGGGGATATCCCAGACAGAATGAAAGGATTGGCATGGAAGGCTTCATAGAAACGGAAGAACAACGGTGGATGTGAGTAACTTCAGAGTTCAGTTTACACAGACACAGAGCACGTGGGCAAGACGAGCTGGAGATACAGTCGGGTTTTATGCATCTCACAATGGAGTGATACCGACCTGTCAAACCAACATTTTGAGGTGGGAATGCGGATCATATTTTTGTTACAGAAATATTTTGAGAGCAGTATTAAGGGCGAGAAACCAGAGCTAAGGAATGATCTGTGGCCAGAGGGTTGTTTTAATACTAGTAAGAAATGATAAATGTGGGCAAGCGTGACAAAGCATCCATGAGGTTGAAGGGCTGGTACAGTTGGAGTAACGGGCTCCAGGTCTAGAATAAAGAGTAAAATTCTGCAAGTCAAAGCAGAATGCCACTTGATTTTCAGTTATCCACCCTTTCAGTAATTACTTTTGCTCCGTTTATCTGTAGGATCACTTTGGTGACCCTCTCCAAGGCTAAGTTTCCCACCTATCTAATCTGTAAACAACATATGAATTTCTAAGTAGTTATCCTATCACAGCCACATGCTAGGCACCCTGCTAGAAGCTGGGGTGGACCCAGTGATGGCCAAGACATGTACTTCCTTTTGAACAGCTCGTGATTCATAGAACTAGAAAAAGCACTCTATTCAATTTCTACTACTTCTATAAATAAACCATGCCATTTCTACAAAACTGGGAATTTGGTGGTGGAACAGCATGCTGAAATGACTTGGTTACTTTGCTTTGTCAGCGTGATGCCCAGTGGGCAATCAATAAAAGGAACAGCCTAAAGAACTGATGTTTTGTGGAGAGAAAGCTTAGGTTACAGAAAAGTCATGAAAAGATTTACTAAATGTTAGTTGTGTTCTAGTATGTAGAGCTCAAGAATATTTCACCAAATATATGAAAGTCAGCACCATACAATCGGAGAGGCTGTTCACCCTTTCACTTGTGTATGTAGCCGGCATGTAGACACAGCCCCTTAGTGACACCCAGGGACAGAGCTTCTGTCTCAGAGGGCTTTGCCAAATGCGGAGAAATAAATCAGCCCTGAGTCTGGGTGTCTGGAGTGTGAATCTGTCTAAGAAAAGCCCTGCGTCACCTCCCAGTACTGTGCTTGTTCGGTGCAAGTTCTACCAAGCCTCTACAGAGAGAGAGAGATGCTCTCTAGCTTCCAGACTAATGTCATATGTTTAGTTTCATTTTTAACTCCGAGCTCAGAATGGGTAATAATCCTTCATTTGCTTTTGCAAATGAAGGAAGAGATTTTGGAGTCCTTGTTAACATATTCCTCCCGCCTCACTTTGTTACGTAGGAATTTTTCTCCTTCATTTGGGATCCCAAATTACCTCCTCCTTGTCCAAAAGACCTCCTCATCTCTCACTGCACTGTCCCTGGCAGCTGCCAGACGTGGTGTTTATTCCCTTTGCACACGCTGAAATACCCGTGCGCAGAGTCCAGGTCAAGGTGCAGGAAGCCCACGGAACACGGCCTGCAGGAGCCCGGGTAGGTGGACTCACCTCATCTTCCCTACTGACACCTCTCTAAGTTCTAGCCCTTATTTTGTAGCAGAGTACATCTTATATAGAAAAAACCATAATCATAAATTCATCAATATTATTGTTTATATATACACCAATACTTATTCCTTTTAACATGTATTTACTAACTCCAAGATCTTTGTGCTCCAAATATTACATTGCCACTAACATCCTTTTCATGTTTGTGGTAAAAGTGAAAATGAAAATAGAAAGCTATAGCGTGTATATATATATATATATATGCAATAATTTTGCAATTTAAATAAATTTAACTGGTGTAATCTAAGCAATACTGTGCAGATGAAATGCTATTTTGGAACAACATCAGTCCTTTGGGTAGATATTCAAATTGCACTCTATATCTAAGCAAGCTTTTTTTATTTAAAAGACTTAAGCCGAGTTATCTGTATTTTTGTAATTACTATATTTCAAAAATTAATGAGTGACATTAAGACATTCTGATGGGAGAATTTAATAAGTGAAATAAGAATATATTATACTTAGTGTTTTAGGGCTTTTTACCTTGACATTATTAAGTACTTATAGATTCGATTTAGTGCTATAATTTCTGAAAATTATGTTTGAATCACAGTCATAAGCTTATTTTTCATTTTAACAGTAACAAAATTAGCCTTGACCAATGATAATTTAAAAGCTATTTGATTTTCACCAGTCTTCTTTGTTCTTGTTTCCATTATGTTACATCTATCTTATTCCCTTTGTCAGCATATTTTTCGATAATATTTGAGTTTTGATATTGCTTTTCAGTAATTTGGCCATTGCACCTTCTGGCTGAAGTACTTACAGAGATGAGCATTGCATGCATTTCTCATTCCTGTGCCTTTCTCTCGCTACTCTGATCCTTACCGCATTTCAGACTCCCACTCGCGTAGACAGTAACAGCAGAATAAGTGAGTACCTAATCTTTGCCAAGAGAGCTTTGAAACATATGCCGTTTTCTACACATTTGTGTGAGTTACTCAGTCGTGTCCAGCTCTTTATGACCCGCGGACTGTAGCCTGCCAGGCTCCGCCAGCCATGGGACTCTCCAGGCGAGAATACTGGAGTGGATTGCCATGTCCTTTTCCATTCTATACATTAAAAAAATACTTATTTCTCTCAGCAGTCGGGTTTTCAGAGACATGGCAGCTAAAAATTAGGAAGCCAAAGGTTACCAAAATTATACGGAATTTATATATAAATTATACCAAATAAATATAATATTTATACCAAATTATAACAATATAAATTATATCAAAATTATATATTGGAAGAGTACTGATTTTTTTCTTATTTTACTTATCCAGTACAGTCAGGGCATAGATACATTTTGTAATGTCTTACATTAGTTTCAGGGGAAAAAAAAAATCACAAAATAAAACTCACAAATTAAAAAAATGGTAAATCGCTCTGTCTTTTTTTCTAATTTTTTATAACTCATGGGATTGAAAACTATCAGGTTGGCTAAAAAGTCTTAGACCATGAGATGGTGATGATGAAATTAAGATCTGTAAAGGCTAAATTTACAACTCTAGTCGGTTTAAATTGTTTTATATCAATTTATTTTCAGAGGGTCTTTTATTATTATTTAGAATTAATGAAATTTTCTGACATCACTCTTTTTCATGGAAAGGATTTTGTTTTAAAGAAACTGAATTTCATCCAGTGCATTTGTTTCTAGGAATTACACAAGATCATCAATATCTAACTCTCTCTATATATATAGCTAACAATATAGAAAACTACAGGACAAGAATCTACACTAGCGTGTGTGAAATAACAGCTAGTGGGGACCTCCTGGACAGCACAGGGAGTTCAGTTAGGTGCGCTGTGAGGACTGGAGGGCTGATGGGGGTGGAGGTGGGAGGGAGGCCCCAGAGGGAGGACCGCATGTGCACGTTCCGCTGATTCTCTTCTTTGTACAGCAGAGACTAACACAATGTTGTAAAGCAATTATATCCAATTTAAAAAAATATACGTATGAAAAAAATGTAATGGAGGGATTTACACCATCTTAAGAAACTGAGTTTTAGGAATTTCCTGGCAGGACTTAGGGGCTTTTTGATTTTGTTTTTTGTTTTAAATCACTGGGTAATTTTTGTTGGATTTTCTGGAATAAAGTTAGAGAGTTACCAGGCTTGACTGCTACACTTTCATGTCCCTTTTCCCACTATAAGATCGTCTTAGTTAATTTTTTTTTCTTTCATTTAATTCTTTCAGCCATAGCAATGATATCTAAGACTCATATGGGAGCATAGAATGCTTAGGATTTCTTTAAGCATATCCATTCCAATCACCTTTTTTTTTTTTTTTTTGAGTTTCCACAGCAACGAAAAGAATTGCATATAGTGATTCTATGAATAATCTCCTGGAAGCCCAAAGTACAGCTTAACTTTATTCTCAAGGCTAGAAATGCTCCTAGAAATAGTCCAAGAAAATTCTACCTTTTTTTTTTTTTCTGCCATTGTTTTAGCAAGGTTTTCATCCCCAAGAAATGCTTTTGTATTGGAATTTTATTTCCGCTCCAGTGGTGGATGGGAGGTTGCAGTTATTTCCAATCTAGAATCATTAGAGTAAAGTTTCCTTCAACTTCATTTATCTCCCAGGAAACATAGTTGGCAGAAACCATGAAGGGAAGAAAAAGCAAAAACAAGTGAACCCGGTGGACACAGAGCAACCTGTGGATAAATTCAGGATGCAGTGATCCGAGGCATCCAGCATGGCTTCTAATCGTTGGTGTTGTCCACACTGTGAGGAGGAAATCATCAACAGAGTGATCCCAGGGATAAAGTCCTTTATTCACAATGTAAGGATGATAAATTTGTCAAGATAGGAAGTGAAGTGAAGTCGCTCAGTCGTGTCTGACTCTTTGCGGCCCCATAGACTGTAGCCTATAAGGCTCCTCTGTCCATGGGATTTTCCAGGCAATAGTACTGGAGTGGATTGCCATTTCCTTCTCCAGGGGATCTTCCCAACCCAGGGCTCGAACCCAGGTCTCCTGCATTGTAGACAGACACTTTACCATCTGAGCCACCAGGGAAGTCTGGAACAGGAACAAAAATCGAGGCAGAAACTAACACACTATTGTAAAGCAATTATCCTCCAATTAAAAATTTTAAAAAGGAAAAAAAAAGATGTACAACACAGGTAATATAGTCAATATTTTGTAATGACTGTAAGTGGAGTGTAACCCTTTAAAATGTATAAAAATTAAATGAAAAATCAATTTTAATTTAAAAATAGCCACCAGATGCAGGGGCTCTTAAAAAAGAAAAAGAAAAATTGAAATAAAATAATACTCCTGGAATGTTTCGAGGGAGATAGTCTCAAAATTCCAATACTTAAAAAATGATAGAAAAAAATGTCTTTGTAAATCTTGTGTTCCCTGACCACCGTATGCTTTCTGAGGAGAGCTTAACACTCCCAGATGCATTAATTTAATGATAGGAAAATAATGGTCAGGTTTGTTCATACTTGACATTTTGATTCTTATTTTTTTATTTGGTATTTTTCACTCTTATCTGCAGGATGATATTAGGTTGCAAAATAGTTTGAACTCAAGCAAGAGCTTGTGTTCACTAGTAAATCTCCCACATTGAAGGGCAAGTAAATAAAAAGTAATACAGTATTCTGCATCATAACTCAAAAGGTTTTTTTCAACAAAGCATAAGAAAGCTATTTATAGAGTTAATTATAGTGAAAAGTGTTAGTTACAGACCCCTTGAGCTATAGCCCTCGAGGCTCCTCTGTCCATGTGATTCTCCAGGTTAGAATACTGGAGTGGGTAGCCATGCCCTCCTCCAGGGCATCTTCCCAACCCAGGGATCAAACCCAGGTCTCCCACAGCCAGGCAGGTGTTTTGTTTTTTTTTTTAACCATCTGAGCCACTAGGAAAGCCCAGAGATAATCATACCCGTATCTAGAAAGATTTTTTAGTTATGCTATATCTTCATCTTATTCATGATCTCATGTTCGTTAAAATGGAAAACTCCCAAGTTTAAAATTAGCTCTGATGTAGTCACAGGGGGCACTCTCCATGGTCCTGGTTGAACATCTCAACCTCCGGTGGAAAGACGCACCCTGCCTTCCCTTCTTCATTCTAGCCCCGAGTCTTGTTTTGATTGGACTAGATCGTGGCACTTGAGATTCAGTCATTGTCGAGTGCGTGTTATTGAGAACGCAGCGTGTGGAAGTTCTCTAGGAGCCTCCTGTAATAAGCCGATGCTTCAGCTGTCTTCACAGATGGTTGGGGGTGCTGGAAGATGAAGGTGTGGGTGGGGCTTGGGTTTCCTCTGAAAAGAGGTAAGCAAGGCGAAATGTCGGCTCCATTTCAAAGGTAATGAATGTGCTGTTCCACTGACCAGGCTGGTTTTTAAAATCTGTTTAATACTTGTGTCCATCAAATTTTCAATTGTTACTAGAGGTATAATCTCAACACTTCATTGTGCAGGTTTTATTTCAGGGGTTTCCCTTCCCCCACGCATAGAAGCAAATGAAATCTGCAAGACATTAAAATACCAATGAAAATCTCATTCAAATGAGAGAAGACAAAACTGAGCTGGGTGACTCAACATTCAGGCATTGAACAGTTGGAATACGGAAATGCCTTCAAGCACCCTTGACATGACCAGTTGTCCCTGCTGCCGGATTATTGCTCTGTGCGAGTGAAAACGGAGCGTGGGAGGAGCCCTGGTCGGAATGTCTGAGTGGGACCCTGGGCAAGTCCTTGACAACCGCCCCCCCTCCCGCCCTTCATATATAAAATAAGGACAACCGCTCGTTTTCCTCATCTCGCCTAAGTTTTCAGGTCAGATATGATAATGGATTTCTCATTATTTCCCTAAGCATATATCGCTGTTCGAATGCATCATCCGCCCTGGTCGGCTCCTTTGTTGGAAACTAGATGACCACTAGGTGGCGAAGTCTCGTTGCACTCCCCCGCCGGGCCATTTCTCCTTGCCAGACAACTGGTCCTTAAGGATGCGAGACTTTGCTGACTTCTTGAAAAAACTAAAGTGACCTTCCTTTGCATTTGCTATTATTAACTTGGGAGCCATCTGCGTCTGCTTCATCTTGTCAGATAGATCAAGAGTATATTATTAATAACCGTGGAGGATATGCCCCCAAGTGGCACACACTCCTCCCACTCTAGAGCTCCCAGGCAAATCTCAAATACTTACTGTAAGACCGGACTGATCAGCAGAGCAAGTTTAATCTTTAAAATTTAGAGAAAACTATCAAGGATGTCTTTAAATTAGTATTTCTTTAGCTTTTCAGTTTTACAGTTTACAGGCCAAAGTAAGTCACAAATGTCAGCAATAGTTTACATAGAATATGTTTTTAAAGAACAAGCTGACTTTTAAGAGCTGAGGCCTGATCTGTGTCTGAATCCTGTGCTTAACGTCATCTTTTCAGTGTGGACTCAAGGCCCACCACAGATTACAAAGCTTCCTGAAAGACAGTCTGTTTTATAAAATGTTGACTCCCCTGGGCTGTCTCCATTACATACATTTCCTTTTAACTATTTAACATAGCTTGAATTTTTTTAAAGTAATTCTCTAGGATCTTTTTTTTTGACTGACCAACTTCTTATGTTAAAAGTTTGATTTGCACTTAAACAGGATTAAATAATGGTAAATATATACACTGTATACATTTAATATGCCAAATTNCTGTCTCCATTACATACATTTCCTTTTAACTATTTAACATAGCTTGAATTTTTTTAAAGTAATTCTCTAGGATCTTTTTTTGTGACTGACCAACTTCTTATGTTAAAAGTTTGATTTGCACTTAAACAGGATTAAATAATGGTAAATATATACACTGTATACATTTAATATGCCAAATAGGAAAAGTAATTCATATGAAACAACTAATTATTTAACGCAGGACTTAAATGAAAATGCTTAGCAAAGGAAATATCAAGTTGTAATCAACTTAAATATCTAATTAAATAATTTTTAATTCAAGCATGTTTCAAATATAATGGGAAAAACAATAAAAACAGTATCATCAGTACATTAAAAAGCCTATTTTTGTAAGTTTTATTGTGTAACATTCAACTAAAGAATAATCTTTGAGAAGGCTTTTGGTATAAAAAGAACACAGATGTATATATAATTCTCTTGATAATTTAATGTTTTGATTCAAGATATAGTAGTGTTATTATGAGAATCTGTATATCTGTGTAAACAGTAAAAACTGAAAGTTCCCACACATAGTAGGATAAAAAAGAAAGTAACAGAGTTAATTCATATTATAGCTGATATCATTTTTTAATGTTTTAAAAGAGTGATATTAATAGGATAAAAAAAGGCATAGACTAGGAGAAATATTAACAAAACACATATCAGATAAAAAGCTTATATCCAAAACATGCACAGAAGTCTAAGAAAACAAACAGCTCAGCTTTTAAAACGGGCGAAAATCTCTGAACAGTCTCCCCAGCAAAGAAGATATTCAGCGGGTAAATCAGCACACAAAAAGAGGCTCAATATTATGTGTCATTAGGGAACTGCAAATTAAAGCAAGATACTGATACATACCTACTAGAATGCCTGGTTTCAAAACACTGACAACACCAAATGCTGGCAAGGATGTGGAAAACAGGAACTCTCATTATGGTGGGAATGCAAGTGGTGCAGTTACTTTGGAAGACAGTTTGGCAGTCTTACAAGACTAAACATACATTTACCATATGATCCGGCAATCATTCTCCCTGGTATTTACCCAAATGAGCTGAAAACTTATCCACATAAAACCTGCACATGGATGTTTATAGCACTTATTCATAATTACCCAGACTTGGAAGCACCAAAATGTCCAACAATAGGTAAATGGATAAACAAACCTCAGTATATACATACACTGGAATATTATTTAGTTCTAAACAGACGTGTGTTATCAAACCACAGAAAGACATAGATGATCATTAAATACATACTGTTCAGCGAAAGAAGTCAATTTGAAAATACTGCATACTGTGTGGTTCCAAGCATATATGACATTTGGAGAAGGCATAATATGGAGACAGTGAAAAGATCAATGATTGCCCAGGTTTGTTTTTTGTTTGTTTATGGTGGAAGAAAAAAGTAGGTGGAACACAGGACCTGTTTTTGCCTTTTCATACTGTTCATGGGGCTCATGGTGGGGAGGAGAAAAAGGGGACAGAGGATGAGATGGCTGGATGGCATCACTGACTCGATGGATTGTGAGTCTGAGTGAACTCCGGGAGTTGGTGATGGACAGGGAGGCCTGGCGTGCTGCGGTTCATGGTCACACAGAGTCAGAGTCACGACTGAGCGACTGAACTGAACTGAACTGAGGGCGTGTTTAGAATGGAAATTTACAGTTGGCCTTTTAATTTGCTAAGCTGTTTTTAAAATTAATTCCTAGATAGATGAGCTTTTAAATAACATTTTTCAACATGTGATACAGCTTCATGACTTAAAATTTAGAGAATATTTAATGCCATTGTTTGCATTATGTAACACTTGCTACACACCCCACTTAAGTATCCCTTGTTTGTATTTAAAGTAATCCTTTTCTATTTTTTTTTCTTGCTTGGCAAATTTAACTCAAAGCTAGCAGTAAGCTGCTCAGGACAGATAAGTCATCATTGGTGGGGCCTCCTGACTCTGAAGTCCATGTTCCTGCTATAATAGAAGTATTTTGTTTTAAATAGCATCTCACTTATGTTATTAAGTTATTAAGACTTTTCTGGGGGTGTGTTAAGTTTGCAGTTCTGCTTTTGTAGGAGCAAAAGAATCAATTAGAGACACATGTATTCTATTTTAATTAAGGAGGATGTTTTTAGTTGAAAGGTAACATATAGTTTAAAAATAAAAAAATAACATTAATAAGAACACATGATTTAAACACACCGAACACATAACCCATATAAAACAATGATAAGAACACATAATTTAAAAGGTAAATTTCTCAGATTGCGTGGCAGGTGGGGTTTTCAGTTTCTTGTGTCCTTTACTAGGAGCGTCCCAGTCCTTCCATTGCTTTCCTTTTGTTTATTTTCATTTGCCAGTATTATTTTAGTGATTCTTATTATCAATAGCAAATTACCTCAAGACTCACAGTGACTTATTGAATACATTTAATGCAATTTAATGTAATTTAACCAGACCCTAGTGATGGGTCTTTAGAATATTTCCAAACTTTTGGTTTACTAAGAAGTTGCAGTGATTATTATCCAGTATGTATGTTTCTGTCCACATAAGCAAATATTTCTACAGAGTGCATTTGTATAAGTGGAATTGCTTGGTCAAGATTTGAGTGCATTTATATTTTTGATAAATGTTACCAAATCGTTAAAGAAATTATGTGTATTATTGGCCTTAGAAGAAAAAAATTCACTATCTATTTTTTAACCACTAAGGCCATTCAAATTCAAACTGAATGGACGTCATAAATTTTACTGACAAGGAGTTAAAGATAACTTTAATATCAGTGTGAAAAGATTTGTATTATACTTATGTGATAGTTAAATAAAGCTAAATGTAGGAAACTCAAAAGTTATAACTATATATATATATGTATATATATATAGAGAGAGAGTGAGAGAGAGGAGAGAGAATATCTTAATTTATATTGGAAATCAAAGGCACATTACTGCACATTAATTATTAATAGATAAATAATTCACATAAAAAGAAAAATATTTTACTCAGTAATTAAGCATAGGGAAATAATCTAGGTCATCTGATGAACAAATCACTGGGCACGTTAACTGGAAAATATAGCACAAAATGAAAAGCTATAGAAAGGTAAGAGGGCGAGAGTGAAGGTCCCTCAGTCGTGTCCGGCGACCCCGTGGACCACACAGTCCATAGACTTCTCCAGGCTAGGATGCCGGAGCAGGCTGCTGTTCCCTTCGCCAGGGCATCTTCCTGCCCGGGTCTCTCCCACTGCAGGCGGCTGCTTTGCCAGCTGAGCCCCCAGGGACGCTCCAAGGGAAGAAGACGTAAAGGTCTCTTCAGAGGATTTATTTCCAGGGAGTAGCTTTTCGATGGTGAGAAAGCCGTGCTTCTGTCTCATGCTGTTTTATTAATACTTTTACTGCATCATTAGGCAAATATTCCTGCTATTATTTTAGAAATTGAAAAGGTTTTTTCATCCCCCCCCCTTTTTTTTTTCCTATGTAGCTGGCAGTTACCCAGGGAGTTTGTGTGAAGGAGGACAAGGTAGGGAACGTCAATGCTTTCATTTATAAAATAAAACTGCCCTTGCGGTTGTGAAGGAATAGCTTGTAGTTGACCAATGCTCCTACTGAGAACAACTAGAAAAATCAGATAAAATTTGTACAATATGTGTGAGAGGATCAGCCAGCTGCTGAGGCAGCCGAAGCCAGAAGGACCACTGCCGAGAGGGAAGGGAAGACATCGAGGGGGCCAAACGTGCTGCGTTTCCCGCTAGGGGAGCTGATACGGGCCAAGGGAAAGAGAGCGGGGTCAGAGCAGCCGCGAGGCGGAGAAAGCTCTGGCCTCCCTCTGTACCTCCTGAAGCCTGGGCGACCCAACCTGGAGCTGAATTTTGCCACGAGACCCAGGAAACAAAAACCCAGAAGAGAAGTGCAAAGGAACGAGCCCAGTACTCAGTACCAGTTTCTCAGTTTGTTGAGTTATTTGCTAATGAAGCTGCTCAGGGCACATCTCCAAGAAGCCAAGAATAAGACAGCTGGAAAGGAAAACATCTCCCCCCTCTAGGATTTTCATGATGCTAAGGTCAAGGAGATGAGAGTTCAGAGCTTTGCAAAGGAGCCATTGTCGAGGACGGCCTTCAACAAGCTCTGCTGTCAAAAGCAAGCAATGAAATGGGGAAGACTAAGCGTTAAGTGGGTAAGGCAAATATGCTGGCAGTAGTTTTACAGTAGACAGAAGCCCAAACGTATCAGTAAACCCCACTAAATCCAGTAAAATGTATATAAATTGTCAAATATTCCACTTCACAACTAATACCCAGTTGGATAAAATGTGCGACTATATAGCATTCAAAGCAAAATGAAGATTAAAATACAGAAAGATTGAAAGTAAATATATGGAAAATTTATATGATAAAGCTCTCAACAGAGCTGGTTTAATTTGACTAACGTAAATCAAGGTAGATTGTATAAAGAAAAGCATTTTGTACTAATAAGTGAAAGTTGCTCAGCAGTGTCTGGCTCTTTGCGACCCCATGTCTGTCTGCTGCTGCTGCTGCTGCTAAGTCGCTTCAGTCGTGTCCGACCCTGTGCGACCCCAGAGATGCCAGCCCACCAGGCTCCCACGTCCCTGGGATTCTCCAGGCAAGAACACTGGAGTGGGTTGCCATTTCCTTCTCCAATGCATGAAAGTGAAAAGTGAAAGTGAAGTCGCTCAGTCGTGTCCAACTCTTAGCGACCCCAAGGACTGCAGCCTACCAGGCTCTCCCGTCCATGGAATTTTCCAGGCAAGAGCACTGGAGTGGGCTGCCATTGCCTTCTCCTCCATGTCTGTATAGTCCATGGAATTCTCCAGGCCAGAATACTGGAGTGGGTAGCCTTTCCCTTCTTCAGGGGATCTTCCCACCGCAGGGATCGAACCCAGGTCTCCTGCATTGCAGGTGGATTCTTTACCAGCTGAATCACAAGGGAAGTCTCAAGGGAATTCCTCACAAAGGAAGAATATTAGTACAATATTATATTTTTACTAATAGGATAGTTATTTCACGGAATGATGTAACAATTCTAAATGTGTAGGTAACACAGAGCTGTACTGAGGTAAAACAGACACATAAAGATTGTATATACATTTAAGTTGCACAGCCATATATATCCACTGTGAAAGGATGACCGGAATCAAGCCCATTTGTGTATCAGTCACCTCGCAGTGTTACCTTTTTTTGGGTCTATGTGTAAGATCTACTCTCAATACTTTTCAAGTATACATTATTATTAACTATAGTCACCATGTTTTAAATTGTCTTCACTTCCATTTTCTCCAGCCCCGCAAAAACTATACATGAGAATTTCTATTCTGACGTTTTCCTGTCTCATTTTATTGGAATTACTTCCTGTGTGTGTGTGTGTGTGTGTGTGTGTGTGTGTACTCAGTCTTGTCCAACTCTTTGCAACCCCATGGACTGTAGCCTACCAGGCTCCTCTGTTCATGGGATTCCCCAGGCAAGAAAACTGGAGTGGGTTGTCATTTCCCGCTCCAGGGGATCTTTCCCACCCAGGGATCAAACCCAAGTCTCCTGCGTCTTCTGCCTTAGCAGGGACTCTTCCCACCACCTGGGAAGCCTCCTGTAATGAACAGTCTTTCAAACCATCAGCAGTCTAACTGTATCATACGGCCTCCTTGATGGAGATAGTTTATTAAACCACCTCCTGCTGGTTTGCTGACCCTCTCTCTATTTACGCCATGTTAATACATTGTAAGATTGCCATCTCTGACATCCTGCGGTTAGCTGCCCCACCTGTAATCTGCTCTTTAGCCAGCAGTGTGCCCTGATACCTGCCGTCTCGCTCTGTGAGATACTCTCTCTGCTGTCACGTGCTGCGACTCTCATACGTGTGACATTAAGATGAGACAGAAACTTCAATACGAGGTCTCCACATCAGTTCCTTGTCCTGGATCACCTATAATTCAAAAGCAGGTCGCAGTTGCTATCCTTAAGTCAAGATAAAGGAACTTCTGAGTTAAAGTAAAGCCTAATGAGGAGGATGAACCGGAGCGCCCTGTAATGAGCACCATGACTAACACGGCTAGATGGTCCGATGACTCACGTACCCTCATTTCCCCTCTGCAGAGACATCTCCTAGCTTCGGCCGTTGTGAGCTGTTTACCCACACCTCCCTGCTTGATGCACTGGTTTGTCCTTTCACAGAAGCTCTACACATTTCAGAAATATATAAGTAAAAACAAATTCACCCAGCATGAATCACATTCATATTTTCCGGAGTTGTCTTTTGATATTCATAGATAAATGTTAGACGTTGATGGTTGTAAAGGAGCAAAATGGATGAATTTCAGTTCAACAACATACAATGTGTGTAACGATCACCACCTTATATCCTGGGCATGTAAAGTCTATTTTTTATTTATTGGAATGTCTGGTACCGTGTCAGAAGCACAGTATTGACTTAATAAAGCTGTATTGGATAAGTGAAGAATTCAGTGTCTCTTTTCTTTTTAATTGTGCAGACATAGCCAATGTTTTAGCTCAATTAACTGAAGCCTAGAGAAATAAATAACTGAAACCCAACCTTTAGTTTATGGAGGAGGAAGTGGCAACCCGCTCCAGTATTCTTGCCTAGGAAATTCCATGGACAGAGAAAGAAGCCTGGCAGGCTGCTGTCCATGGGGCTGCAAAAGAGTCAGCCATGGCTTAGCCACTCAACAACAGCGAAAGCTGTCGTCTTAGCGAAAATGCAGCTCCATGAGTTATGACAGTCACTTCCTACCAGCTTCGATATGTGTTTAAATCAGTGCTTCTCAGCTTTCCCTGTGCATGAAAGTCATCTGGAGATTTTGTTAAGATTCGGATCCAGTATTCCTGGAGGATTCTGCATTTCTAAGAAGCTCCCAGGCCCTGTTGGCTCCGAGAGTCTGAGGCCGTCACTTGGCTTCAGCCTGTGTTTATCACACTGGTCTATACACTGGAACCGCCCGAGAAGCTAGAAAGGTGATTCTGAATCCCACTCCTGAGATACTAGGATTCGACTGGTGTGGGGTGAGGAGATAACCGCTCTCTAGGGTGGCCATGCCCTTTGGTCAGTCCAGGATGTGATCGCTGACCAAGGCCTGTCACCCCTCTAACTTTTAAAGCCAGGACTGTGGTTATTGCCTACGGCCGAATGGAGAGCGAGGCACATCCCGGTGGCTGCCTGTTTTCTGACACTTCAGAAATAGGAGCATCTTTCTGTGTAGAGACTATGAAACCAAGCTAATAAGAACTGAGACGATCTCAGAACTCTGGGGTTTTTGTTCCTTTCTTTGGAGATCCAGCTACACTTAACTGTCTTTAGCCTCTTATGAACTGTTTCTGCATCTTTGAAAGAAACTCCTCTTTGGGAGTTATCTGCTGCTGCTGCTAAGTCGCTTCAGTCGTGTCCGATTCTGTGCAACCCCATAGACGGCAGCCCACCAGGCTCCCCGTCCCTGGGATTCTCCAGGCAAGAACACTGGAGTAGGTTGCCGTTTCCTTCTCCAATGCATGAAAGTGAAAAGCCAAAGTGAAGTCACTCAGTCGTGTCTGACTCAGCGACCCCATGGACTGCAGCCCACCAGGCTCCTCCATCCATGGGAGTTTCCAGGCAAGAGTACTGGAATGGGATGCCATTGCCTTCTCCGTGGGAGTTATCTAGCTGCTGTCAAATGATTCTTCGCTAACATAATACCTGATCAACTTAAACAAGAGGTTTTGAAAGTCCTTCTGAGTAGTAAATTAAAGTGAATGCAGAGGACATCCCTGGGGATCCAGTGTTTGGGGCTCTGCCCTTCTACTGCTGGGGACTCAGATTCAGTCCCTGATTAGGGAGCTAAGATCCTGCATGCTGGGCAGTATGGCCAAGATGTTTTTTAAAAATTATATATATATATATACAGTAAAGAGACCTATAAAAATGAATACATATGTTCAC
Organism: Oreotragus oreotragus; assembly: GCA_006410675.1. NCBI lineage: Eukaryota > Metazoa > Chordata > Mammalia > Artiodactyla > Bovidae > Oreotragus > Oreotragus oreotragus. The sequence goes on from SJYX01000070.1 coordinate 364,127, forward strand.
ACATTCTTTATGGAAATATACTGCCAAAACAGCATCTTTGCTGGAAAAACAGGGACGTGAATGAACGTAGAAGGAGAGATGCTAAGAGATGCACCGGTGTCTTGCCTGCTGATACCCGGCCATTTTATCCTGCAGCTGTAGTGGGTGATCCTCAGCTGTTTGTTGGAGGCTCACCCAAGAATATGCTGCTGCTGCTGCTGCTAAGTCACTTCAGTCGTGTCCGACTCTGTGCGACCCCATAGACGGCAGCCCACCAGGCTCCCCCGTCCCTGGGATTCTCCAGGTAAGAACACTGGAGTGGGTTGCCATTTCCTTCTCCAATGCATGAAAGTGAAAAGTAAAAGTGAAGTCGCTCAGTCGTGTCCGACCCTTAGCGACCCCATGGACTGCAGCCCACCAGGCTCCTGCGTCCATGGGATTTTCCAGGCAAGAGTACTGGAGTGGGTGCCATTGCCTTCTCCACAAGAATACGCTAGTGTTGGGAAAAGTCATAGATGAGCCAGGCAGGCGCTCACAAAGCCCGTATTTTAAGTCACTTGGTCCCCTTCCTTCTCCCACTCCGAGGGGAACTGCATGAACGGATTTCCTTAGGAAAGTCTGTGTATAACCCCAGTAGCTGGAGGTACCTGGAAAATTTAAACTCTGATCCATGAGATTTGGTTCCATGAACTAGTCTTTAAATAGGTGTGTACTCACTGCGTTCTCAGCACAATGGTATATAATTCGCAGAGGGAAAGTGCCTGTGTTTTCACGGTCCCTCTCTTTCGGGAACGTCTAATACGGTTTCTTTTACTTGTGCGTCGTTGTCTAAGTGCTGATATAACACAGGAACTTAGGACTTTCAGTGTGGTTTTCCACATTTAAATGACAGCTCTGCCACTTTGCGTTGTGTGAAACTGGGCTTCATTTCTTTGTCTGTGGAATGGGAATAATAAAAGTGTCCACCTCTGATGCATACCAACAGGATTAAATGATTTCAAGTCAAAGGCTTGGAATAGTCCTTTGCTTATGGTGGGGAATAATTCATAGATTTTAGCTATTATTACTATCATTGCTTTTGCTGTTATTTTTATTCCCAAATCTGTATTTTTTTCCCCTAAGCAGAATGATGATCCTTTAAGGAAAGATGTTGTACCTTTTAATATTTCATCTGTTATCACAGGGCCTCATACTGGTCTCAAGACCCAGCAGTAGCGCAGTATATACTGTTAATTCCTTTGTATTCTTTTAGGTTTCACCCGTCACTATTGCTTTCAAGCCTCACAGAATAGCACAACACACATGTCAAACATGTCTCTTTCACTAAAGCATTATTCCTAGAAAAACATTCATGCAAACAAGGCCTTCAGGGGAAAAATCTTAAAGGACTATTTTGCAAATACCGTTTTCTTGCTGATAAATGTTCCCGTGAAAAATCAACTGCAACTTTGAACAATACTCGATCTATAGGTTATTGTTTTGGTTTCATATTTATTCATCTCAAATCTCATAATGTAAAACTGATGTGAAATTAATTGAAGATTATGTGAATGTTGCCAGGATAAATGACTAAAATCATTTGAATGGCTTCTTAGTTTATCATAAGAATATTATATTAAAATTAAATAAAATAAAGTAAGCAGATACAGCCAGGAATATTTCATTTTAAATTCTATTCTAAAATTCCCTGCCTTGACTTTTTAAGCACTAAAAAATATTTGTACTGTTGCATAAACAAGCCATGTTCTCGCCAGTTTAGCTGGAGGCTATGTCTTCTAGGGAAGCTTATAATTTTTATCTTGTTCCTGTGACTGATGCCATGGATCTTAGTGGTGGAGACATAGAATTTGTCTATAACCCTCAGCACTGTGTACACTTGTTTTCTTCTTTGGTAGAAGATGCTTCTGATTATCATTTTAAATGATTTCCTTCCCACTCACCAAAGCCACGCCACAGTAACAAGAAGGCGAGGTAAATTATAAATAATTACGGCATTAAGTGATTATAATCCTTTAGAATATGAAATTTTCTATTATCTTATCATGCATTTGCTTGGATGCTGTTTGATTATAAAGACTGTTTCCTAACCACCATAATATAAAATACATTGAATGATGCTTCTCAAATATTTATATAATCAACAGACATTTATTATGTACCAACTATCTTCCTCAGGTACTGTGAATACTGACATAAACAGAATACATTTCCACTCATAATAATCTTTTTAGGGTGGTGTGGACATAAAGAATGCGAAAAGCATAGAGAGGACACACGGCTGAGCAGGGTCGTTTCCACTTGGGGTGCAAAGCACGGCTTCAAAGAGTGGACAGCTCTGATCTGGGCCAGGAAGGCTTGTTTACTTTAACCGTTCAGTGAATATCTCCTCCTGTGCCAAGACTTGTTCCTAGAGGCTCGGGATGCAAAGCTTTATATGCTCAAAATCTGCATCCTGAAGACGCGCGATCTGGTGAGGAGAACCGACATTCTAAACAAACAATGATGTCAAAATGCGCACAGGCTGCTGCGAGGACAGGGCAGAGACGGGAAGAACAGGAGATCCTGGCGCAGGCTGAGTAGTTTGGGAAGTTCCTTGGATAAAGCGTCACTCAAGCTGAGCTCTTAGAAGCATGGGTTGGAGGCAGAGAGGAAATAGTAGGAACAGGCACAGCCATTGGACGGCGTGTCTACAGAAGCGTAAAACCCGTCTGTCTGCGCCTCGGGAGGCAAAGGAAGGTGCTCCTGTTGAGAGGTATGTCAGACAGGTAGGTAAGAGTCAGGTGGCACCAGACTTTGACCCGGCTTCCCGGTCAGGGTAGTCAGAGGAGCGGGGGAGATGGCATTAGACGTTGCCTTGCCAGGCAGTCTGGCTGCAGGATGGATAAGAAGTAACCCATTTGGCCTCCAGCAAAACAAATAGCTTATATTAGGTAAATTACCTCTTCCGTGGGGACAGCTATCTTTTTCATTATTTCTCTCAGGAGCACAGTTTGCTTTTACTGGGAATACAGTGTAACCAATCAGCTGTTCCAACAATAATCAATCAGCAGCAGTTTCTCGGGCTCCTGTAAATGAAAAGCGTTTTTCCATCATGCGTGTAGGTGGCAGGCAGGCGTCAGCCATGTGAGGGTCGCTCGTGGTGTCAGCCCCTCGGGCCCAGCCTCCCTTGTGTCCGTGACTTCATTGCCCTCCCTCTGCCCGTAGCTCGCTCCTCCGCAGCCTCCTTGGCCTTGTGCGGCTTGCTCTCATGTCCTTGCCCATTCTGTGCTCTGAGAGCTTCCTCCAAAATCCTCAGATGTCTGCCGCTGACACACTCGGCCTCTGACTCTTCAGAAAGGCCTTCCCAGGCTCAGAGACCCACAGAAGCTCCCTCAGCCTCTACCCCGACTCCATCACCCTCTTGTCCTTTTTCTTCTGTAAAGCTGTAACACTTTCTGGAATCATCCTACCTTGTCTTTACCTAGCACGGTCTTCTTCCTGGGCCCCCTCGCAGAGGGTAAGGCTCACTAGAGCAGGGCTTTTCCGTCTCACTCACTCCCACCACCCAGCATTTTGAACAGCATCTGCAGCATAGCAAGCCTTCAATAAGTACCTGATGAATGAATGAGAAAGAATTCTCATTAGAATATAACAAAATCGAGTCAGTGGATCAAACTTACCTCATCAGTTCAGTTCAGTCGCTCAGCTGTGTCCAGCTCTTTGTGACCCCATGAACCGCAGCACGACAGGCTTCCCTGTCCATCACCAACTCCCAGATCTTGCTCAAAGTCATGTCCATCAAGTTGGTGATATCCTCCAACCATCTTATCCTCTGCGTCCCCTTCTCCTCCTGTCTTCAGTCTTTCCAAGTATGAGAGTCTTTTCCAGTGAGTTAGTTCTTTGCATCAGGTGGCCAAAGTATTGGAGCTTCAGCTTCAGCATCAGTCCTTCCAATGAATATTCAAGGTTGATTTCCTTTAGGATTGACTGGTTGGATCTCCTTGCTGTCCAAGGGACTCTCAAGAGTCTTCTCCAACACCACAGTTCAAAAGCATGAATTCTTTGGCACTCAGCTTTTTTTATGGTCCAACTCTCAACATTCACATGTGACTAGTGGAGAAACCACAGCTTTGAGTAGACTGACCTTTGTTGGCAATGTCTCTGCTTTTTAATATGCTGTCTAGGTTGGTCATATATTTTCTTCCAAGGAATAAGCGTCTTTTAATGTCATGGTTGCAGTCACCATCTGCAGTGATTTTGCAGCCCAAGAAAATAAAGTCTTATCTCATATATGATGTGTTTGTGAATAGGAGAGAAAGTGAGATTCAGGAACACTGGGGGATATTGCAAAAATCTGAAATAACTTTGGTTATTTAATGAATAACCAAATGATGTCTTTTAATGACTAAAAGACAGATAGAATCTGCTAATTGTGTTAACTATAAAATTGAGACTAATTTGAAGACTACTATAATTTCATATTGTAAAACGTATTTTCCCTTATCATATAAAACTGTATAAGAATAGTAATAATAAAGAAGCCACCATTAATTTAAAAGCAACCAAAAAAAGCAAAATAAAGTGATGCATGGTTAAAAAATCACTGAGTTATGAAGGCATTTCATTCTGTTAGAGTCAGACATAATGTTTTCCTGGAAATAAATTGCTACATGTGTAGTCTTCTTGATCAGTCTCCATCTTGAGTAACCACAAATCAATCTTCTAAATAACATGCAATGAAGAAATGGTTTGTTTCATCTCAGGTTCCATAGAGTTGGCACCACACAGTTCCAAACAGTTATGTGTTTATTTAAAAGCTGTCAATGGATGGATGCATGGGAAAACTCCTCCGTGTTTTATTCTAGTTTATTTCTTGTTTGGCAACTCTGATTTTTGGATCCAGTTGTGCTGGTTAATGGATTCAGTAATTCAGCTGATTGAGGCAGTGATGGTTTGTGCTTCTCAGCCATGCAGGAGAAACTCAGTTGACTTCCAGTATTATGCTTCCATTGGTAACAGATTCAGCCTGCAATTAGAGCAGTCTTTCTGTGATCTGGTAGAGTTCCCTACTTGCCTTCCCTTCCATACCTTTAAAAAATGCTTTGTTTACATCTCAATTATGTGTTTTTCCTTCCTGAACATCTCTCAGTCTGATTCAGGTTTGCAGGTTTAACAACTGAGTAAGCTAGAGTGAGATTTCTTTTTTTTTTTAATTTAATTTAATTTTTTTTTGTATTTATTTATTTTTTTACACGAACTCCCAATCATGAACCCCCCTCCCACCTCCCACCCCACATCATCCCTCCAGATCATCCCCATACACCAGCCCCAAGCATCCTGCATCCTGCATTGAACATAGACTGGCAATTCATTTCTTACATGATAGTATACATATTTCAATGCTATTCTCCCAAATCATCCCACCCTCTCCCTCTCCCTCTCCTTCTCCCTCAGAGTCCATATGTCCGCTCTACACATCTGTATCTCTTTTGCTGTCTCGCATACAGGGTCCTCATTACCATCTTTCTAAATTCCATATATATGTGTTAGTATACTGTATTGGTGTTTTTCTTTCTGGCATATACACAATGGAGTATTACTCAGCCATTAAAAAGAATACATTTGAATCAGTTCTAATAAGATGGATGAAACTGGAACCGATTATACAGAGTGAAGTAAGCTAGAGTGAGATTTCAAATTATACCATGGATTTGTGACTAGGCTTCAGTTTTCTATCGAAGCCAATTGTTGACATGTGTAACTAATAGATTTTATTTTGATTGGGGCTGCTACTGATATTTACAACTAACATTAAATAACAGTCAGGGGTTATTCATGGGGTTAAATGTTTCCCACCCATTATTCAATTCTCCAAACAAACTTGCTAGCAGTTTATAGAAGCTTTGGTTGTTAAGACATTCACATACTCAGATTTGGTCAGAAATGTTTTGCTTGTGTGTTCTAGTCATCAGGATTTGGATAAACATGAAGTAGACAACACAGGATACTTTACAGACGTACCGTTACTCTTAGTACAGCCGTACTTTTATATTCCTTCTAGGGCTTCTTCCTAGCACTTCCCTGAAACGGTTAACTGTGACTCTTTTGCTCCGTCTCAAGTCCATTGCTAGCCTTTTCCTCCAAGATGCGACTGTGGTGTTTGATACAGACTCAGTAAGACACTGAACATCCTCTCTTTCGTCTCTTTTTCTTCTGCCTTGATGGGAATCAGTGACATTTCTGACCCTCTCAGCATTCTTCTATCTGATTCTGCCTCTGCCCTCTAGCATCCTTCTCTCTCTGGGGAATAAATGAGGATGGGAGGAAGGGAAGAGGCGAGGAAGGGAGGGAAGAAGAGGAGGGAAAAGAATTGCCTCTAGATCTCCTTTCGCATCATTTTCTCACCTCTGTTCTTTCTCCTCCCTTCTGCTTATCTCACTCTTTCACAATTGAGCTGAAGTCCCACTGCCAAAAGTAAGCCTTTTACATTGCTCCAAGCTCTAGAGTTTTCTCTTTTTCCTAAACTTCTCTTACAACAGCACATGTTTTGGAAACAAGTTTGTTCTCTGGTGTGTTCACATATATTAATGACTTTTTTCCAGCTGGAGTATAAATATGTATAAGGAGGGAAGGTAAATTAGCATTTTAGTTACTGCTTCCCACCACCCTTACCTCCCTTCTCTCAGGTCATTCGCTAAGACACCTTGTATGGATGGTAAATACTTATTGATGAACGGTCTTCCTGCTTGGAGTCACCCCTATGCTGCTGCTGCTGCTGCTGAGTCTCTTCAGTCGTGTCCGACTCTGTGCGACCCCAGAGACCGCCTCCTACCAGGCTCCCCTGTCCCTGGGATTCTCCAGGCAAGAACACTGGAGTGGGTTGCCATTTCCTTCTCCAATGCGTGAAAGTGAAAAGTCAAAGTGAAATCACTCAGTCGTGTCCGACTCTTAGCGACCTCATGGACTGCGGCCCACCAGGCTCCTCCGTCCATTGGATTTTCCAGGCAAGAGTGCTGGAGTGGGGTGCCGTTGCCTTCTCCGACTCAGTATATCTTGACTTAAAAAAAAAAAAAAAAACCGTTAAAGTCCATATGACTCTCTGAGCTTTATTTGTTGTTCAGTTGCTCAGTCCTGTCTGACTCTCTGTAACCCTGTGGACTGAAGCACGCCAGGCTCCCAGGCCTTCACCATCTCCCAGAGTTTACTCAGACTCATGTCCATTGAGCCGATGATGCCATCCAACCATCTCATCCTCTGTTGCCCACTCCTCCTCCTGCCTTCTCCTCTGAACTTTATACTCTTTAGAATAATAATATGAGACCAATTTTATTTTTATATGACATATAAAGTAGCATATATGTATATGAAAATAAATGTAAAGTAGGCCTAAAATAGTCTGGTTTTGTTTTTATAGTATTATTCAAAGTCTTTTTAAGGAGGAAAGAAATGAGAAAAGAGGTTTAGGAAAGTATTAAAAGAGACAGCAACCCAGTATTCTTGCTTGGGAAAATCCCTTAGACAGAGGAGCCTGGCCGGCTACAGTCCATGGGATCACAGAAGAGCCGGACCCGACTTAGTGACTGAACGACAGCAATGTGACACTTACAGGCCCTAAAGTATCACAGAATCAGGAGAGGGAGTAGATAGCTTGGACGGGAGGAAAATTCCTGATAAGCTACTGTTTCAGCATCAGTATCAGTGCAGTGCTTACGAGTTCTTGAGTGTCCTGACCCGACTTTATTTATTTTTTACCTTATTATTTTCAGAATTCCTTTTATCTGTATTTTATATGTGCTTTATATTCTGTCCTGTGTACATGGAGAACTTCAGACATTTATGTTTTGAAATGTCACAGACTTTGGAAATTGTCTTTATGTCAAACTGTACATACCTGAATATGCTATTCAACCATTCTTTTCCTTATAAGCAAAGCCTGTTTCAAAAAAAATTAAATTAAAAGCGGGATATGATTTTGGAATCACCAGATCGATTATTCTTCTTTTCCAAAAATACCTGCATGTCTTATTTCGCATAGCAGGCCTCGATGGAGATGGTGCTAATTTTAGAAAGAGCTCTGCTAAAGCTGTCAATGAAATCTACACACCTGCACGTTCGTGGTTTTTTTTTTTTTTTTTTTGGATGAGACTTTAGGGCTTCCTTGGAGGCTCAGAGGGTAAGGAATCTGCCTGCCTGGGAAGACCCGGGTTTGATCCCTGGGTTGGGAAGACTCCCTGGAGAAGGAAATGGCAACCCACTTCAGTATCCTTGCCTGGAGAATCGCGTGGACCGAGGAGCCTGGAGGGCTACGGTCTGTGGGCTCACAGAGTCAGATAAGACTGAATGAATCTCTGTTATAAAAGTTTCAGCTTTCATTTCTATTTTCTGTCTTTCACTTACTTTGAAATTTTGAGTAGAATGTTTATGCTCATTTTGTCTTAAAGTCATTGACCTTTTATATATCTGTTTGCATAAACCTCTGCAAATTTAGCCTTTATGATACAAGTAGCTAAATGAGTTTTTTTTTCACCCTGTTATTAGATTTGGTAGGGGAGCAGGTCATTGGCTGGAGAGGCAGGGGATGCCAAGGAGAAGAGGGGGAGAGAGAGAGTCGATGGTCCTGAAGTGTGCCCACATGCAGAAAACTGCAGAGGCTGGAAACGTTATTGGAAGGATGGTTCCTAAGGAAGGATAGTGAGAAGGAGAGGGAGGAGAGTGAAGGTGACACAGAAGGGCGTCTTCTGCAGACGTGAGCCAAGGCCAGGCCTTTCCAGCCCACCTCATTTATGCTTCCTTCCCCGGGGACCAGAGTCTAGGAGGGCCGCCCAACAGTACAATTAACCCAAGGAGGAGAAGACAGAGACCAGTTAAATGTCTCGGGGTGTGTGTGCATAGAAGGAGATGGATGAATATACAGATACATAGCTTTGTGGAAAAGATGCATAGTCACAGAGAGATAGAACGCTTATCCCCAGAACACTGAAAACACATACATCCTACTAGAGGCATTTCTAATGCCCCGATGTGGTACAGTAGACCCACTGTAAATTAAATTCAGTTGCATGTCAACTACACATGCCCAGCAAACAATAGCTTTCACTAATTGTTATTTACATATTAACATATACATTTAAAATTATTTTATACCCAGGATATGAAATTTGGAGGCTCACCCCACCCCAGTATTCTTGCCTGGAAAATCCAATGGACGGAGGAGCCTGGTGGGCTGCAGTCCATGGGGTCGCTAACAGTCGGACAGACTGAGCGACTTCACTTTCACTTTTCTCTTTCATGCATTGGAGAAGGAAATGGCAACCCACTCCAGTATTCTTGCCTGGAGAATCCCAGGGACGGGGGAGCCTGGTGGGCTGCCGTCTATGGGGTCACACAGAGTCGGACACNTCGGACAGACTGAGCGACTTCACTTTCACTTTTCTCTTTCATGCATTGGAGAAGGAAATGGCAACCCACTCCAGTATTCTTGCCTGGAGAATCCCAGGGACGGGGGAGCCTGGTGGGCTGCTGTCTATGGGGTCACACAGAGTCGGACACGACTGAAGTGACTTAGCAGCAGCAGCAAACATAGGTTATTGCCATTTCTGAGGCCTCTGAGAGTCATCTTTTTTGAATTTTTAAAGGGGAAATTGAAGAGGTGAGCGAGCGAGAGACTGTTGTGTGGCTGAACTGATATTTTCCCAGATTGCTTCTGAAAAACGAAAAGTGTCTCCTGTGAAATATTTCTCATATTTCTGGCTTTGTGTCATCTGTATCAGACGAGATATGTTGTCCTTGGATTTGTTGTCAGCAAGGATGTGGAGGGCTCGTGATAAAAGCAGAAATGACTTGCCGCCTGAGGCTGTGAGAAGTCTGTGTGCGGCCCCCACCCAGCGATCCCAGGCGAGTCCTGCTGTGCATTCTGCTTGCTTGCAGCGTGTGCTCCGGAGTGAAGAGCCCGGATCCTGCGTGCCCAGTAAGCTCAGGGCATCGTGTCTGTTAGGTTTACCAAATTCCCTAAGTGATTTTCTCATATTTCAACTCCCTAAAGTTAAAATTAGGATTAATATTCAGCTGCTCTCTTAAAAGGCAGTCTTTCCCTATTAACATTCTTTTCTCATAATTTAGTATTATCTTTTCAGATTCTGGTTTTCATTAGTAAGACAGTGGGAGCACCACCCACAAGGCAGAGGTGGCTGTGGACAGGCATAATCCCCCAACACAGGGGAACACAGAGAGGGCACCATATATTGGCAGCTTTTATTACTACATAATTATTAAAGAATGTTTGAATGTACAGCATAGGAAGACATAAGCCATTTTGCCAACATAAGATAATACTTACAGAGCACTGTTATATGTAAACATTCAGGTCTATAGATTCAGAAAGCTGGGAGGTTCGAGTTGAGTTACCAAGGTAATTGCCTCAGCTGCCTGTTGGATTTGCATGAATCCTCATCTCTTCTGTTCAATAATTGATGTGTCAATCACCCCAAAGATGAGCATAGTAAAAATATGTTGTAACATACACCATAAACCATATAAACCATATCTCAGAATTCCTTTTGGTCTTGAAACATTTGCCTTTTTTATGCCACACTTAGACCTATATAGGCAAAATAAAATCTAAACCACCTATTAACTGTAACAAAAATATAACTTTGTCCCAATTATTCATTCAACAAGCACATATCAAGAGCTTGCTCTTCGCTCTTTGGCAGGGACCACGGGTGGACGGACGGCATAAACCGTAGCCCTGTTTGGGCTGCAGTGGATGAGAACTGCAGGAGTTCTGTGCAGTGATGGCTTTCTGGTGCTCAGAGCAAGCCTGTAGTTTAATGCTATTTTGGGGACAGAGGATGCTATTTGCGGTTCTTTTCATTCATATGTGGATGTTCAAGGATTTCCGGAAGAATCATGCGCTCCAGAAAAGGCCCTAAGTTAGAGAAACTCATGTTATGTAGAGGGGTATGAATGAACTAGAATGACTATATAGAGTGTGCAGTGAAACTCAGAGGGGATGGAAAGAGTGGACAGACAGCTTGGCAAACTTTAAAGTTCCTCTTGTGTAAGAGCATGGACTCAATCTGATCGGGCAAAGAGAATTCAGCAGAGGCATAGACACATAGATGGTAGATAGATCAACTGATCGATCGGTCTGCTTCAGTGAGTGTGTTCATTCCCATCTTATTTTTTTCTGTCTTCAATGAAAATTACATGGCTACTTTCTGGATTACCCTAACAGCTTCTTAACTGCAGGCGTACATTGGAAATATTGTGGCTTCAGTTCCAGAATGCTACAACAAAGCAAACGTTGCAGCAGAGCAGGTCACAAGAACTTTTTGGTTCCGAGTGAGCGTAAAGGTTATGTTAATATCAGGCTGTGCCCTACTAAATGTGGGGTAACATGCTGTCCAGAAACAATGTACATACCTTAATTAAAAAGTACTTTATTGCTAAAGAGTGCTGACCATCATCTGAGCTTTCAGTGAGTTTCGTAACCTTTTTTGCTAGTACAGAGTCTTGTCTCCATGTTGACGGATGTTGATGAGACTGGGTGGTTGCGGAAGGTAACCTAGGGCAAAAGCTGTGACTGTTTCTTAAAATAAGACAGCAATGAAGTTTGCCATATCAATTGACTCTTTCTTTCATAAATGATTTCCCTGTAGCACGCAGTGCTTGTTACCTTTATACAAAATTCTGTGAGCCCTTCGTTGTGATTTCAGCCTTCTCGGCAATATCTTCACCAGCAGGCTGCATCTGAACAAGCAACGTCTCACCCAGTGAAAGTCTCATCAGTAGAGCGCAACAGTTCAGTCACATCTTCCAGCTCTACGTCTAACTCTGGTGCTCTTGCTGATTTTACCACACTGGCAGCTCCTTCCTCTCAAACCTCTCATAGTCATCCACGAGGGCTGGATTCAACTTCTTCCAGATTCCTATTAATGTTGCTATTTTGACCTCTTTCCATTAGTCACAAATATACTTAATGACAAGTAGAGAGGTGAGTCCTTTCCAGAAAGTTTTCAAATGATTTCGCCCAGATCCTTCAGAGGATCATTATCTGTAAGAGTGATAATCTTACAAAATGTATTTCTTAAATAATAAGACTTGAAAGTTGATACTGTTCCTTGACCCATGGGCTGTAGAATGGATGTTGTATTAGCAGGCATGAAAATAGTATTAATCTCATCATACATTTCCATCAGAGCTTTTGGGTGGCCAGGTACATAGTGAAGGAGCTGTAATATTTTGAAAGACATCGTTTTTACTGAGCAGTAGGTATCAGCTGTGGAGAAGGCAATGGCAACCCACTGCAGTACTCTTGCCTGGAAAATCCCATGGATGGAGGAGCCTGGTGGGCTGCAGTCCATGGGGTCACTAGGAGTCAGACACGACTGAGTGACTTCACTTTCACTTTTCACTTTTATGCACTGGAGAAGGAAATGGCAACCCACTCCAGTGTTCTTGCCTGGAGAATCCCAGGGATGGGGAAGCCTGGTGGGCTGCTGTCTATGGGGTTGCACAGAGTTGGACACGATTGAAGCAACTTAGCAGCAGCAGCAGCAGGTATCAACTGTAAGTTTAAAAAATGCAGTAAACCACGTGCTGTCATCCAGACTTTGTTGTTTCATTTAGGCAAGACAGACCAAATAGATTTAGCGTGATTCCTAAGGGCCTCTGGTCTCTAGCATGGTAGATGCACATGGTCTTCAGCTTATGTCACCGGCTGCATTAGCCCCTGATAAGAGAGTCAGCCTGTGCTTTGAAGCTTTGCAGCCTGGTGTTGGCTTCTCCTCTCTAGCTGTTAAAGTCGTAGTGACATCTTCTTCTGATAGAAGGCGGTTTTCTCTGCACTGAGAGTCTGCCGTTTAGCGCAGTCGCCCTCATTACTTCTTTTAGCTGGGTCTTGTGGAGAACTTGCTGCAGGTCCTCTGACAGCGCCTGCTGCCTCACTTGTGCGGCATATTTTGGTGACCGCTTTTGTCCTTCAGCTTCATGAACCGAGAACCTCTCCGAGCCTCCAGCTTTTCTCTTGCTGCTTCCTTGTCTTTCTTGGCCTCCACAGAACTGAAGGGAGTGAGGGCCTTGCTCTGGACTAAGCTTTGCCTTATGTGGTGGTTGATTTCATCCTCTATCCAGAAGACCACTAAAACTCTCTCCGTATCAGCAATACAGCTGTCTCACTTTCTTATCATCTGTGTGTTCACCAGAGCAGACATTTAATGTCCTTCAAAAATTGTCTGTTTGCATTCACAATATGACTGCTCGGTCCAGGAGGCCTGGCTTTGGGCCTGTCTCGGTATGCAACTGTCTCCCCCTTGCTGCTGCTGCTGCTGCTAAGTCACTTCAGTCGTGTCCGACTCTGTGCGACCCCATAGACAGCAGCCCATCGGGCTCCCCGTCCCCAGGATTCTCCAGGCAAGAACACTGGAGTGGGTTGCCATTTCCTTCTCCAATGCATGAAAGTGAAAAGTGAAAGGGAAGTTGCTCAGTCCTGCCTGACTCTTAGCGACTGAGGAGAGGGAGAGAGACAAGGAACCGCCAGTCAGTGGGGCAGTCGGAGCACGCACACCGTCCTTCAGTGACGTTTGCTTTCTCACATGGGCATGGCTTGTGGTGACCCAAACAATTACAACAGTAACGGCGAAGATCACTGATTAAAGAGCACCGTAACACATATAACAACAAAGAAAACGTCTGAAGTCTCGTGAAAATCGCCAAAATGTAGCACAGAGACACGCAGGGAGAGAAATGCTGTTGGAAAGATGATGCCAACAGACTGGCTGCAGCCAGGGTGCCACGAGTCTTTCCTCTGTAAGAAATGTAGCGTCTGCCAAGCATAAAACAAAGTGCCGCCAAACAAGATAGGCCTGTAGTGTCTTCGCTTCCAAGATCTTCTCATTCCAGCCGGTCAGGACAGCTTTTTAAAAGTTATCTGTCTGTCCAGCTATCTCTCTGTCTCTCTAGCTACTTACCTGTCTCTGTCGCTATCTGTCTCTGAAGTAGAATTCACTGGAGTTATTGATCATTGAAAATGTATGCAGTAAGGGAAAAACAGTTGCTGAGAAAGACTCCAGAGTTAGTCATGAGTGAGGACAGAGACGAGGCCATCATTAACCAAGATGGGAAGATAGAACAACTGAGGGGAATGAGGGGAAATTTTGAATTCTGGACTGATTCTGACAAAGCAAGTCCATTAAGATAGGTGATTTCCAGTAGACAATCAAAATACGTGGGTCTGAAGCTGAAAAGAAAGGTCAGCCTGGAAGCCTCATGTGGGTATATGAATCAAAACACTGTTTTGTTGGACTTATGTAATTGCCATAATCTCAATCACTGTTTCCAGTGATACAACTTCATGCCTTAGAGAACAATATTATAAATTCCTAACAGATAATTGTAAAAATGCATTTCAAAGATTTTGTTTATGTTGAATAAATATAATGGGTGAGAGTAGAATATTTTACTGAATATATATTGATTACATATTAGTACTGTTTTCAAAAACAGCAAGTAAATAAAAACAATTACCATTATTGAAATAGTAATGATCATTTCATAAAGTTGCTTTGGTCTTTGTATGCCTAGAAATGTTTCTTCTTTATTGCACATTAATTTTTTAACATTTTTACAGTATTCTTGTTGTGGAATTTGATAAAATGTTAATAGATTTGCACTTTGTGTAGAGGGACATCTCAATGCCCAGATGACAAGTGAATTTTAAATGTGCAGCAGAGAATTGAATACATGTGAGAGTCAGCAGTCCTTCCAAAGGTTCTTAATAGTGGTATTTCCCTCTATTTGTAGGTATCATCTGTGTCACCAAATTGTTCTTAAATTGAATGATTATTTAGTTTACATCAAAGGTGGTCATTGAGGTAGTTTGGACTTTCTTTACATATTAGAAACATAAGAACCTGGAACGTTAGGTCCATGAATCAAGGCAAAACAGCAGATGGCAAGAGTGAACACCAACATTTTAGGAATCAGTCAACTAAAATGGGGACTTGCTGGTGGCTCAGATGGTTAAGCGTCTGCCTGCACTGGAATGGGTGAATTTAACTCAGATGACCGCTATATTTTCTACCATGGGCAGGAATCCCTCAGAAGAAATGGAGTAGCCATCCTAGTCAACAAAAGAGTCTGAAATGCAGTGCTTGGATGCAATCTCAAAAATGACAGAATGACCTCTGTTCATTTCAAGGCAAACCATTCAATATCACAGTAATCCAAGTCTAGGCCCCGACCAGTAATACTGAAGAAGCTGAACAGTCCTATGAAGACCTACAAGACCTCCTAGAGCTAACGCCCCAAAAGATATCCTTTTCATTATAGGGGACTGGAATGCAAAAGTAGGAACTCAAAAGATACTGAAGTAACAGGCAAATCTGCCCTTGGAGTACAAAATGAAGCTGGTCAAAGGCTAACAGAGTTTTGCCAAGAGAATGCACTGGTCATAGCAAACACCCTCTTCCAACAACGCAAGAGAAGACTCTACACATGGACATCACCAGATAGTCAACACCGAAATCAGATTGATTAAATTATTTGCGGCCAAAGGTGGAGAAGCTCTATACAGTCATCAAAAGCAAGACTAGCAGCTGACTGTGGCTTAGTCATGAACTCCTTATTGCCACATTCAGACGTAAATTGAAGAAAGTAGGGAAAACCACTAGACCATTCAGGAATGACCTAGATCAAATTCCTTATGATTATACAGTGAAAATGACAAATAGGTTCAAGGGATTAGATCTTATAGACAGAGTGCCTGAAGAACTATGGACAGAGGTTTGTGACCTTATACAGGAGACAGTAATCAAGACCATCCCCGAGAAAAAGAAATGCAAAAGAGCAAAATGGCTGTCTGAGGAGGCCTTACAAATAGCTGAGAAAAGAAGAGAAGCAAAAGGCAAGGGAAAAAAGGAAAAATATACCCATTTGAATGCAGAGTTCCAAAGAATGGCAAAGAGAGATAAGAAAGCATTTTTCAGTGATCAAGGAAAAGAAATAGAGAATAATAACAGAATGGAAAAGACTGGAGATCTCTTCAAGAAAATTAGAGATACCAAGGAAATATTTCATGCAAAAATGGGCACAAAAAGGACAGAAATGGTATGTACCTAACGGAAGCAAAAGATATTAAGAAGAGGTGGCAAGAAAACACAGAAGAACAATACAAAAAAAAAGATCTTCATGACCCAGGTAACCAGGATGATGTGATCACTCAGCTAGAGCCAGACATCCTGGGATGCGAAGTCAAGTGGACCTTAGGAAGCATCACTACGAATAAAGCTAGTGGAGGTGATAGAATTCCAGTTGAGCTCTTTCAAATCCTAAAAGATGATGCAATAAAAGTGTTGCACTCAATATGCCAGCAAATTTGAAAAGCTCAGCAGTAGCCACAGGACTGGAAAAAGTCAATTTTCATTCCAATCTCCAAGAAAGGCAATGCCAAAGAGTGTTTAAACTACTGCACAATTGCACTCATCTCACTAGCAAAGGAATGCTCAAAATCCTCTTAGCCAGGCCTCAATAGTACATGAACCGTGAACTTCCAGATGTTCAAGCTGTATTTAGAAAAGGCAGAGGAACCAGAGATCAAATTGCCAACATTCATTGGATCATTGAAAAAGTAAAAGAGTTCCAGAAAAACATCTGCTTCTGCTTTATTGACTACACAAAAGCCTTTGACTGTGTGGATCACAACAAACTGTAGCAATTTCTTCAAGAGATGAGAATGCCAGAACACCTGACTTGTCTCCTGAGAAATCTGTATGCAGGTCAAGAAGCAACACTTAAAACTGGAGGTGGAACAGACTGGTTCCAAATCAGGAAAGGAATATGCCAAAGCTGTATATTGTCACCCTGCTTATTTAACTTATATGCAGAGTACATCATGCGAATCAAAGCTGGAATCAAGATTGCCCAAATAAATATCAATAACTTCTGATATGTAGATAACACCACCCTTCTGGCAGAAAGCAAAGAAGAGCTAAAGAGCCTCTTGAGCAAAGTGAAAGAGGAGGATGAAAAAGTTGGCTTAAATCTCAACATTCCAGAAACTAAGATCATGGCATCCGGTCCCATCACTTCGTGACAAATCAAAAGGAAACAATGGAAACAGTGAGAGACTTTATTTTTGGGGGCTCCAGAATCATTGCTGATGGTGACTGCAGCCATGACATTAAAAGATGCTTGCTCCTTGGAAGAAAAGCTATGACCAACCTAGACAGCATATTAAAAAGCAGAGACATTATTTTACCAACAAAGGTCCATCTAGTCAAAGCTATGGATTTTACAGTAGTCATGTATGGATGTGAGAGTTGGACCATAAAGAAAGCTGAGTGCCAAAGACTGATGCTTTTGAACTGTTATGTTGGAGAAGACTCTCAAGAGTCCCTTGGACTGCAAGGAGATCCAACCAGTCCATCCTAAAGGAAATCAGTCATGAATATTCATTGGAAGGACTGATGTTGCAGCTGAAACTGCAATACTTTAGCCACCTGATGCAAAGAATTGACTCATTGGAAAAGACCCTGATGATGGGAAAGATTGAAGGTGGGAGGAGAAGGGATTGACAGAGGATGAGATGGCTGAATGGCATCACCTACTTGCTGGACAGGAGTTTGAGTGAGCTCAGGGAGTTGGCGATGGACAGGGAGACCTGGCGTGCTGCAGTCCATGGGGTCGCAAAAAATGAGACACAACTGAGTGACTGAACTGAACTGAACTGAAAATTTGGACTTGAAAAAACTTTTACAATATAATTCATCCAATTTCTCTTTAGAACAGGGACATGGTGGCCCAAAGTCATTTGTTCAGTTGATTTCAGGATTAAAAGTCAATGTTCCCGACTGTGTACACTGTATTATTTGTTTTATGTCACAGCTTATATTGGCTAACTGATGGTAGCCACCTTGCAAAAAGTTGGGCACATTAGTTTTAAGGGACTTAATTCATTTCCAAGCTGGTGGATGAAAGATGGGTAAGAAATTGAAAAATACACTGCCTCTCAAGTAATATTTTATGAAGCAGAAGACTGAGTGTAAGTACCCTATTACAATGACAGGCAGAAGTTAAAAGGAGAGCTAAGCAGTGTGAACTTTAACTGGGAACCTTAAGGTAAGGATTCAGAGAAGGCACACATTAGCATCAGTTCTTAATCGAATGCTTCAGTGCTCTGATTTACTAAAAACTGCCCAGTTTTTGATCCATTATTTTATCATTAGGAATAATTTTTTTTTAATTTAATTGACCTTCCATGTGAAAGCTAATCAGGGTTTGTTTGTTTAGTTTTTTTTTTTTTTTTTAAGTAGCATTTGCGAATTGACTGGATCAGATCAAATGCAAATTGACGGGATCAGAGCTAATGGCTCCTTTCCTGAATAAGAAAAAAAGAAATGTGTGACTGAAAGAATGTTCAAGATATTACTTAAAACTCGTTTAGTTTCTCATTTTAAAAGAGCATTGAGAATTACTGCAAGCAACTAAAAAACCGTGTTACCTTTTGATATGCAAAATACTTTAGCAAACTTATTTCACCTAATTATCTTTTCCATTTGCTGTATAGTTGTGAGCACATTGAATCAATACACCTGTTAATAATGTGAAACATATTTTATGAAATGTAGAAACGGGAAAGCGTTCCTCAGACGTTTCCACGACACAAAAGGAGCCGAGGTACATGGGGGGGCTGCCTGAATGAGACACGCTCTCACTGTAACATTTCTGCCCATGGCCTCAGAGTCTAACTGCGGCTCACAAAAGAGCAGATCAGTTAGTATTCTCACTTAACATCTTGCTAGAGAAAAGCAGTGACCAGAAGGGTGTCCCAGTGGAAGCAAAGTGGGATTCCGGGAGGTAAGGTTTAGGTCCGTCTAGTCAAAGCTATGGTTTTTCCAGTAGTCATGTACAGATGTGAGGGTTGTGCTAGAAAGAAAGCTGAGTGCCGAAGAATTGATGCTTTTGAACTGTGGTGCTGGAGAAGACTCTTGAGAGTCCCTTGGACTGCAAGGAGATCCAACCAGTCCATCCTAAAGGAGATCAGTGCTGGATATTCATTGGAAGGGCTGATGCTGAAGCTAAAGCTCCAATACTCTGGCCACTTGATGCAAAGAGCTGACTCATTTGAAAAGACCCTGATGCTGGGAAAGATTGAGGGCAGGAGGAGAAGGGGACGACAGAGGATGAGATAGCTGGATGGCATCACGGACTCGATGGACGTGAGTCTGAGTGAGCCTCGGGAGTAGGTGATGGACAGGGAGGCCTGGCGTGCTGCGATTCATGGGGCCTCAAAGAGTTGGACACGACCGCGCGGCTGAACAGCAGCAGCAGCCAGTGTCCATTACGTGGAGAGGGCTCTGGACTTGGCCTTCAGTCAGCCAAACTGCACGGAATGAATGCAGAGTAAAGCGTGTCTGGTGATTTATTTATCAAGCGACCAGAATATGAATCTTGGCTGTCTCTTTAAATTAAACGTCTTGCTTTGGAAAGATGACGAATGTCTGTTCGAAGCGTAGCAGGCCTTCACGATGGTTTATTAAAAAGCAGGCCAACGTGGACGGTCAGTCATGTGGGTAAGAAGGTATCCAGGCCGCTGAAGAGATGCGCCATCTGATTCGTGGGGCAGCAGGTGCGTTTTCAGTTGTATGAGAGAATCGTGTTATCTTCGTAATATTTATGGAGTCCATATATACATTACTTTGAAATGAAAACAGAATTACTGTCCTTGTTTTTTTTTCCCCTACTTTCAAGGCAGGAAAAAAAAGCCTTTAACACTGCCTCCCTATTGTTTAAATGAGCTGGATTTCAGAACTGCTCCAAAACGATAACTAGCCTGGAGTTTAAGGCAAAATAAGCAAACCTGTGGAAGGCACTCACATTAACGG
Source organism: Oreotragus oreotragus (assembly GCA_006410675.1). Taxonomy (NCBI): domain Eukaryota; kingdom Metazoa; phylum Chordata; class Mammalia; order Artiodactyla; family Bovidae; genus Oreotragus; species Oreotragus oreotragus. The sequence goes on from SJYX01000070.1 coordinate 383,968, forward strand.
CATGCAAATTTGTGCTTTCTCTCTGGAAAGGGGATGCTTGAACTGAGCTGAGAAGTAATAATAATCAGAAGGGGGATGACGACACAGAGGCCACAGTCACCCTGCTTTCTTCATCATGCTGTTTCATTTGATCCTGTGCTCCAGGTCGCTTTCTGAGTGGCATTCTTCTGTAAGCCTTATGTGCAGGCTTTAAAATATAACTTTTATAGGAAATTTCTTTCCTCTCCATAGGGGAAAGAATGTGCTCCCCTTGCTGATATTCAAGTGTCTTTCATGTGGAGAAAATAGAGGTTCAGAAGNTTTCTGAGTGGCATTCTTCTGTAAGCCTTATGTGCAGGCTTTAAAATATAACTTTTATAGGAAATTTCTTTCCTCTCCATAGGGGAAAGAATGTGCTCCCCTTGCTGACATTCAAGTGTCTTTCATGTGGAGAAAATAGAGGTTCAGAAGGGACCCCTTCATTAAGGTTTCACTGGCACTTGTGAAAGACATCCTCCCCCTCACTCACTGAAAAGAATGACTTTCTGTGAAATTATGAACTCCATGAGGGACTTTTCTAACAATAATAATAGGGAGGATAAAGCCTCCAGAAATCTGCTCATTTTAATAAGAAGTTCAGTTCAGTCGCTCAGTCGTGTCCGACTCTTTGTGACAAGGGTCTGGTAAATTAGTGTGATGGAATCAAACTGGAGCAGGGCTCAATCTCACAAGGTACTCATTTCTTTTCATAAGTTTTTTGAAAATCACTCTCTAATTCCCATATCCCAGGGAAATGATAATGTATTTTCTAGGTAATTAAGACTTTCGCAAGTTCACTAGTACATAGAGCTGGGACTAAATAAGTTGGATTATAACTATTTCAACAGGGGACAAAAATCACCTTGCTTTATTTTGATTCCGTTTTCAACGTGTTATCATTCCATCTTGAAATTGACTCAGCTTCTGGAATTGTTCCTTGTAGGATGTTGTAGGGGGCTTCGCTGATAGCTCAGTTGGTAAAGAATCCACCTGCAATGCAGGAGACCCTGGTTTGAATCCTGGGTCAGGAAGATGTGCAGGAGAAGGGGTAGGCTACCCACTCCAGTATTCTTGGGCTTCCCTGGTGGCTCGGCTGGTAAAGAATATGTCCACAACGTGGAAGACCTGGGTTCGATCCCTGGGCTGGGAAGACCCCATGGAGAAGGGATAGACTATGCACTCCAGTGTTCTGGCCTGGAGAATTCCATGGACTGTATAGTCTGTGGGGTTGCAAAGAATTGGACACGACTGAGCAACTTTCACTTTCAGGGTGCAGTAGGGGACAATGAGAGACCATATGGCACTCTGAAGCTGATTCAGCTTGGGGATCATTCTTGCACTCTGTGGCAGAGAAGAATGAGAAGTAAAATGTGCCTTTGTTTATTGAGCCACCTTCTTATTGTAGATCTTCTTGATTGTTTTCCAGTTATAAATACTAATTCAAGGAGCACCTTTGCATATAACTTTTTTGCAGTGTCTGTGACTGAGACTTATAAAAGTGGGAGCTCATGACTTAAAAGAAAAAAAGATTTTGACATCCCTGTCACCTCATCAGTAATTAACAAAACTAGTAAACATCCGTTTTTTGTTTTTTTTTTTCAATTTTATGTAGTGGGTAAGACTAACAGGTTAGAAAAACTTTATATTCTACAAAGTCGATCTTTTAAAGTAAGTGTTATTGAACTAAACAAATACTCTGGATGTTGAGTATACAACTGTAAAATTTTTCTGCTTTGAATATGAAACCCCGCATGTATCAATTCATGCACTAAATTGACTAAGCTGTATCTACATTGCCAAAACAGCCTGTCAGAGAAAATAATCACTCAGAACAAGTTATTTGGTGTCATGTAGGAATGAATTTCCTGTTCTCAGCAGGTTTAATCTGTGTCACGTAGCTGACTGATCTTAGGTGGCCTCGGCCTGCAGCGTCTTGGAGCAGGGCTTGGATTCAGAGCCAGAGACTGACGCTGGGTTGCATCGGAGAAAGCGCCACCAGACCAGAGGTCAGTGACAAGGGCCCTGGCCCTTCAGCTTTGCAGAAAGGATTCTCACAGAGACGGAAAGCAGTGGAACAGGTGGAGTGTTTATTAAGAGGAAAAAGAGTACAGTACGTGTGGACAGACACGTGGGCAGCTCGAGGAGAGAGTTGCTGAGCCCTGCCCGTGCAGTGGTCTGAGTTTCATGGGCTATTTCTTCCAGGCTTACTTCGGCCAGTCATTTTGATTTACCTGGTTCACCGTCCGTATTTGGTATATCTCAGGATCTTCCCATGTGTGCCCACGTGTCTCTTAGCCAAAATGGATTTTACCGAAAAGGCGTCTGGGTAGAACATCCTTGACATAGCTCCCCTTGGGTCTCTAAGGAGCTTTCTCTGCACCTGTGTGGTCAGGGAGGTCTTCCCACTTCAAGAAAAAGAAATACGTGTCTCAGCAGAGCCCAGCCTCCTCCTTTAATGGTTCTCCTATTCCTGTCTTGGAGTTTTGATTCACAGGGAATGAATCTCCAATTACTTTACCCTGGAGGGGAGGGGGCCAGCTTCCCTGGTGGCGCAGATGGTAAAGAATCTGTCTGTAATGCAGGAGAAAGACCTGGGTTCAATCCCTGGGTCAGGGAGATCCCTTGGGGAAGGGAATGGCTACCCACTCCAGTATCCTTGCCTGGAGACCCCATGGACGGAGGAGCCTGGCGGGCTACAGTCTGTGGGTTGCAAAGCGTCTGCCTCAAGACTAGAAAGAACATTATTCCAGAAGTATTATTACTCTTCATGGAACACTGTACCATTCACCTGGACTGGAACACTGATGGAAAGCTTTATGATGAAGGTAATGATGAAGAAGAACACTGGGATTAAATGGGTTTAAAAAGACCTGGTTATTTTTTTCAGCATGTCATTAATAAACTTTGATTTTCCAAATAAATTTTGTATAGATGGCTGTTGTCATACATAAAATGCAGCAGTAAGATATATAAAAATGAGAGATGGAAATTATGGCATTTCACAATATCCAAAAGGAACTTTTAAGCATGTTCTGATATTCAACAACTTAAACAACAATTTTTTTGCATTAAAATTACTTAATTACCTAAGAGGTAGCTAATGGTTTGGAGTAGGTAGTTCATATCTATGTGCTGTTTACTGCTAAATGCCAGGAAGTTGATATATTTCCTGAACGGCTAGGATGCTCCCCTGTTAGCATTTTTTTTTTTTAATCAAAAACATTGCTCCATGTTTTTGTTTTTTTCAAGTTACATTGTCCAAAGATAGAATTGAATCTAATGCTAAATCTTCATAAAACTGCAAGGAAAGATAGGTTAGGATGTGGAAATTCAATCTTTAATGGCACAAACATGATATTCTACAGGGGAGTTCAGTGCCTTCACTGTGGTTGTTGATAGTTTCTCAGCATTAATTACTAAGGCCCTGAAAAGCAGAAGGAATCCTTTGCATGTTGGAAAAAACCAGGAGTTCTGTGGAAAAAAATCTGTGTTAAAAAGTTGTAAATGTCTATGGTTTAGCATTTGAATGTGTTATTTTTAACTTTGGCCTGAAGCTATAACCTAACATTTACTCAGAAAATTTGGAACCAGAACATCTTTCCCCATCTTGCCTTCCTTTCCCCTTCTCCTTTATTGAAGAGATGAGGGGAATGTAGGTGACACTCAATAGGAACTGGGAGAGGAGGGTTGGGAGCAAAAGGTCAAAGGCCACGGATATGGAGGGACTTAACAATTTAACTTTGTTCTACAATTCATTATTCAAAGGTTTTATAGCCAAAATTAGAAAGAACCCAAGCACATATCCATAAATATGCCCACACATTCGTATATTTACAGCTGTAAAAAAAAGGACACAAAATTGATTAGATTGTATTAATTATAAAATATCTCAGTTCAGTTTAGTTCAGTCGCTCAGT
>SJYX01000070.1:393308-405120 GCA_006410675.1 Oreotragus oreotragus
CCCCATCTATTTCCCATGAAGTGATAGGACCGGATGCCATGATCTTCATTTTCTGAATGTTGAGCTTTAAGCCAACTTATTCACTCTCCACTTTCACTTTCATCAAGAGGCTTTTTAGTTCCTCTTCACTTTCCGCCATAAGGGTGGTGTCATCTGCATATCTGAGGTTATTGATATTTCTCCCGGCAATCTTGATTCCAGCTTGTGTTTCTTCCAGTCCAGTGTTTCTCATGATGTACTCTGCATAGAAGTTAAACAAGCAGGGTGACAGTATACAGCCTTGATGTATCTTGAGATATGGCTCAAGAGGAGTTATTTTCTAATTTCTTTACCCTGTTTCCTTTCAGAAATATTTCCTTTCTCAGTGATGTAGACCTTCAACGTAAACATTGTGACCTTGCTTGAATAGCAATGTTTTTCTGGAAAAAAAAAAAAAGGCACATAAAGAAGATCTATGGTTTTCTTTTTTTTTTCTTTGAATACAAATTCAGTAAAAGAAAAGTCATAGTAGGAGATGTTAAAATGGGAGACTTATAAACCTTCTAATTTAATTGTATTAGTCGGACTTGAAAGACTAAGTATAGCTGATAGAGTTGACTGTGTGTGTGTGTGTTATGAAGCGTGCTTTCCTGTGGGACCCACAAGCCCAGGGACTCAAGCCTTTTTGATCCATTATGGAGCCAAACCCACTGTATTCTTCAGAGCCAGTCCTTGGCAACAGTAGAACCTATTACAAAAGTTCACTTTCTTTTTTCATGTCAAAATGATAATTTATGTTTTTGATTTTTCCCAGATTTATTGAGATATAAGTGACAGGTAACTTACAAGTTGTTGATTTAAGACACACAAATATTACAGAACAATTACCACCACAGTCTTAACACCTTCACCAAGTCACGTGATTGCCATTTCATTTTTTTGTGGTGAGGATATGTAAGATCTATTCCCCAGCCACTCCCAAGTATGTAACATAGTACTGATAACTATAATCTCTGTGCTGGAGACTTAATCCTCAGAGCTGACTCCTCATGTAACTGGGGCTTTGTACCTTTTGACCAACATCTCTCCTTTTTTGCTGCCCTTGCCACCGCCATTCTATTCCCTGTTTCTCCGTGTTCAGCTTCTTTAGATTCCACAGATAAGTGACGTTATTCAGCGTTTGTTTTTGATATACGGGCGTATTGTAGATTTCACTCACAAATCAGATTCATTCCATGATCTACAATTTTGCCTGGTGCTGTGAACCTGTCTCCTAGATATACGTGGTCTCATATCAATGGATTTTTTTTCCTTCACTTTGCCGGAAAACTACCAAAGGTGGTCGCAGTCATCCACAATCCCATCGCTGGGACCAGTTTCTGTAATGGCTTCTGAAAAGCAGTCCCTGCAGGGTGGACCGTCTAAAGGATACAAAAACGCAAACATAAAAAATAAAATACCCGCGCTATACCTGAAGTGGGATAGTTTCTGCTGGTGAATAGTGATTTGTTCATTGAGTAATTATTGACATTCTACCTGGGCAGATGGATTTGTAAATCCTCAGGCTGAAAGCAACCCCAGCGTTTTGTATAGAATATTTTTCTTTTCTTTTTTTTTTTTAACCTCTAAGGTAAGCAGGAGAGTTAATCGGAAACAGAGGTTGGGTGGAAGAATCATTTTTGGAAAAGAACTCTCTCATGAGCATATTTCAGATATCATTCCGTGAATCACAGGGGCATCTCCTACAGAAGGGATGGTCTTCTTCCCACTTACATGGGCCGAAACTGATTCCTGGAGCCGAGGGGGAAAGGGAGGCTCAGGAAATTCAATCATTTGTGATAGTACTTGGACCAGAACCCAAGTGATTGGACTTCAGCTTGACTTCTGCCTCATCTGGGCCTTCATTATAGCTTCAGTGGAGTAGCATGGCTCAATTTTTCTCAAGAGTCTTGAGGGGTCAGTGTTAGAGTAGAGGTGGCAGGTCAGATAGGCAGGCATTACTCTGAGGCAGGCCTGGGTGAAATGTATATGGTCCTGGAGAAACAGAAATATCTAGAGGCAGAAAGCAGTATCCTAGCAACTATACGAGAGGAGCAAAGAGTCCAGCCGCTTTCAGGCGAGAGCCGGTTAGCAGGAGCGGGAGCGTCAGGCGTGAACAGCGCAAGTTTTGCTAAGACTGTACTCTCGGTGACTCAACAGCTCTCTCTGTAATTTCCCATCAGAGTAATTTAGTTGAAAAGTTCACCAAACAGGATCGTTCCTCACAGTTCGCAGCTTCTTCACAGAGATTAGAACGATTAATATGGTCACTAATGAAAGAGGAGTCCCTTCATGTTTTTGCCGTTTGTTTAACCTTAAGAATCCTTAATGATACCGGAAAGTATATGATAAGAAAATATTATTAATCGACCTGGGAATGTACAAACTACCTCCTAGGGGGCTGCCGTGTTAACCCTGTAATTTGGGATGGGAGAATCGGGTGAAATCACAGGGGAAGCTAAGGCCCTCAGATGTAATTACCTCCTGGAAGATCAACGGGAACACCCTTTCTGTGCTGGGATGGGTCAGCAGCAAAACTTTCAGGATCAGGCTGGGGTCTGATCCTAATCAAGGGTGACATTCCCTGGGGTTCTAGTCAACTGTGCCCCCAGTAAGCTTGGTGTGTTGGAAGCTATGACGAGGTGAATGGCATGTGTTTTTCCTGTCCCTGTGAAAGTCACTGAGTTGTGTCTCACTCTTTGCGACCCTGTGGACTAACAGTCCATGGGATTCTCCAGGCCAGAATACCAGAGTGGATAGCCCTGCCCTCCTCCAGGGGATCTTCCCAACCCAGGGATCAAACCCAGATCTCCCACATTGCAGGTGGATTCTTTACCAGCTGAGCCACAAAGGAAGCCTAAGAACACTGGAGTGGGGAGCCTATCCCTTCTCCAGCAGATCTTCCTGACCCAGGGATTGAACCAGGGTCTCCTGCATTGCAGGCAGATTCTTTACCAAGTGAGCTATCAGGGAACGTCTTTCCTACTGAACTTAAAACAGAGAGAGGATGAGAAGGAGGGAGAGAGGAATAGAGAGGGAAAAGTTTGTAGGAGACAGAAAGGATTACTTCTAATATAGGGGACTGATGTTTCTGGTCAAATCAGACATTTTAGAAAACTTAGAAGCACACGAGGATGGTGATCAACTGGGACAAGGGGAAGCATGGCGTTAGCTCATGGATGCCCTCCCTCACAGACAGTTCTGGGTTTCTCTGCTACATGGTCCCATGGGAACAGAATATCAAAGGAAGAGTAGGATTGACTTGGAAATACACTCAATATTTAGGAGGCTGCCTCTGGTGTGATTTGTTGGCTGGCTGTCATTTTGCATGTATATATATATATATATATAGCCATTTTCTATTCTAGATGTCCAAAGAGTAGATGGTGGACAGGAAAGCAGGGTTCTCACTTCTGTGAGCATGTCCCTTGGTGCAAAATTATCAGCATGTACTGCTCATCCACAGGGAACCCATGGGTGAGGAGGGCGTCCCTTGGTGGATAAAGGTTAGAAAATTGATGCAGATAAAGAGGCTCCCTGGTAACAGATTCTGTTAAAGAGTCTTGAACATTCAATTATAGAATCACAGAGATTTTTCCGTCCCTCTTAGAATCTCCAGAAGGGCCGCATAGAATTAGCGATGATTCTGTCTCGTTCCAACAATAGCACGTTGTTCCCCACGTAGATGGTCCCTGTTCGTGTACGATGGCTCTTTGTGGCTCAGGCATTGATGGCTTTAAATATCAGGGGTATTTCCCGCTTGACCAAATCATCACCATTGTTTTGAAATCCCTCCTCTGACTGGCTCACCATCCAACTGTAGTTTCAATGTGTACTTTGGTCTTCAATGATAAGCTTCCTGGCTAAGGACTGGACGCCTTTCTTTTTATTTTTTCCTGTCCTAGAAGAGGCTTTTTTTTTTTTGGAACAGGTTTCAAACATCACAATTAAGAATTATTCTGTTTTAAAGGCCCTATGAAAGCCAATTGGAAAATGCCAGAGGAAAAAAAAAAAATGTTCCATTGACGCGTGCCAGATCATTTAATAATGAACACACAAAAAGAAGGACACCTGTTTCTTTCCAACCTCCTAATCTATTTATGATTTGGGAAATTTGACAAGAAAACAGAACGTCCAGGCTGTAGAGCCTCTGAAATTTCCACATTGGCCACCTCTGGGGGAAAAGAAATGACTTTGACCCCTGATGTTTTGGTTAAATCATCATATGATGTGGTTACGCTGGGAGTGTAACTGCTGCACACTAAGATTAGGAGGCCCGGATTCCTGTCCTGGGTCTGTGGCAGCTCCTGTGTTCCTGGAAGCAGCCCGCTCAATCATATGTCAGGTGGCAGATCTGCATGGTGTCTGGGAAACTTCCAGTTCAAATAGCCTGTGGTTTTCTCAAAAGCTGGAATTCATTATATGCTTCATACATTTCCTTAGCTTTACAAATCTGACTTCAGTAAAAGATTGGGTAATTGGCTCTGATATAATAAAGAAAAGTGCAATATGTAAAAGGTTAGCATTATACTCTGAGGATATGATGTGGTTACGCTGGGAGTGTAACTGCTGCACACTAAGATTAGGAGGCCCGGATTCCTGTCCTGGGTCTGTGGCAGCTCCTGTGTTCCTGGAAGCAGCCCGCTCAATCATATGTCAGGTGGCAGATCTGCATGGTGTCTGGGAAACTTCCAGTTCAAATAGCCTGTGGTTTTCTCAAAAGCTGGAATTCATTATATGCTTCATACATTTCCTTAGCTTTACAAATCTGACTTCAGTAAAAGATTGGGTAATTGGCTCTGATATAATAAAGAAAAGTGCAATATGTAAAAGGTTAGCATTATACTCTGAGGTAACCCTGTCTGAGTTTCGGATCATAGAGCTGTATTCTTTCCAACACTGCTGATGACTGGGGTCCTGGAGGGAGACGGGTTTGCTATGGAGCAATGAGATCCTTTCTGATGGAGTATGTGCCTTGTGTCAGTTCGGATACCAGATGAGGAGGATCTTCTAGGGCAGCAGCGGTCAGAATAAAGAGGAGGAGATGGTATGAGAAATATTTAGATATAAATCAGCCAGTGTTTCCAGGAGTCATGTATGGATGTGATAGTTGGACCGTAAAGAAGGCTTAGCACCAAAGAATTGATGCTTTCAAACTCTGGTGCTAGAGAAGGCTCTGGAGAGTCCTTTGTACTGCAAGGAGATCCAACCAGTCAATCCTAAAGGAAATCAACCTTCAACATTCTTTGTAAAGATTGATGCTAAAGCTCCAATACTTTGGCCACCTGATGCAAAGACCCGACTCGTTGGAAAAGACCCTGATGCTGAGACAGATTGAGGGCAGGAGGAGAAGGGGGTGACAGAGGAGGAGGATGGCTGGATGGCATCACTGACTTAATGAACATGAGTTTGTGCAAACTCCAGGAGCTGGTGAAGGACAGGAAGCCTTGGTGTGCTGCAGTCCATGAGATCAGAAAGAATGGGGCACCGCTGAATGACTGGACGACAACAGCAGATCAGCCATATCGAGGCCATGTGCGCCCTGTCCACCTCATTTCCTTCTCTCCCTGTATGTTCTAATCCTCAGATTTCTCCCCACGACCCTGACACAGGGGGAGTCCACTCGCCAGTCCTGCGGATCGCCTCGCAGCCCCTCCTCGGCGCCCACTGCCAGGAGGAACCCCAGTGAGCCACCATCACCGTGCTCACCGCTGCAGAAGTATTCCAGGCCCCCTCTTTGCTTTCTTGTTCGTCCCGACGCTCACTGACTTCCTGCACAACAGCAGAATGAGCATTTTAAAAGCATCAGAATATGTCACACTTTCATTGGAAACCCAAGGGGTTTTCGTTTGCGCTGGGACAAGCCATGCCCACATGGCCCTGCGACCCCTGGCCCCCAGCAATCCGCCCCTACCCCTCCTCCTCTGCTGGGCATGCTCTGCCCACGAACAGCTGCTTTCTTCTGGCTTCATTCAATCTCGGCCAAAATCGCCTTTCTGCAAAGAGGCCTTTCGTGAGCTTGCTTGAGGTCCTTCTCTAGTCTCTGTCCCAGCACCCGGCGTGCATGCTCCGTAGCGCTTTATCACAGCCTGTGAGTTGCTCTAAGGTATGTGCGTTTCATTGTTATCACTGCGCTGCCTGAGAGCAGACGCGGCGCTTGTATGACTCGTCGTGGAATCGTCTGATGAATACGAGGGGAGTGAATGAATAATGAGAGGAGCAAAGTGCAGCATCTGCTCCGTTACCTGCACCAAGCGCTTTGAAGAATGAGGTGCAGCAAAATTTCCTATCCACACCGGAGCAGTTAGGTCACTCCCAGTGGCAGACTATGGGCAGTGGAGGGACGGGCTAGGGCAGCAGGGAAACACGGCGCCCAGGCTGCGGCGGGGACTCCAGAGAAGGAGGAGAAAGGTGGGAATGCCACCAGCTCACGCCGTGTGTCTGCTTCTCCTGCGACCTTCTTTCCGTCTGTCCCTCTTGGCCTGCTCTAGTCTTCCTGCCTCACATTTTTTTCTTTCAAGTTGTGGCCCTTTTCTCGCTCTGTTTCTGCCTTCTCTAACCCAGGGACGGCCCTCTGCGAGCTCCCTCTTTACTGGAGCCATTGTGCCTCCTTGTTCACTGTGCCCTCTGCTGATGGTCGGACCATTGCTCATCTGTGAGAATTGATTTTTTTTTTTAAACTTCATATTCAGGTAGCAGTGGCTCAGATGGTAAAGCATCTGCCTACAATGTGGAAGACCCGGGTTCGATCTCTGGGTATGGAAGATGCTCTGGAGAAGGCAATGGCAACCCACTCCAATCCTCTTGCCTGGAAAATCCCATGGACGGAGGAGCCTGCTGGGCTGCAGTCCATGGGGTAGCAAAGAGTCAGACACAACTGAGCGACTTCACTTTCAGGTAGCTAGAGCCAAAATGTTCACTCAGTTCCTGAAACGTTGCTCTTCACAGAACTTGTTATCCGCAGCGTTATGTTTTTCCTCCTTGATGTGAAAAGGAAAACTATAGAATTCTTTCACAGAATTGTTATCACTAATGGTCCTCTGGCAGGACAGTTAAATGCAGCCACTGGTTTGCAAATGTAATAATTTCTTTCATCAAGGGTTAAAAAAGGGCTTCGTATTTCCTCAAATGGAGGCCAAGTCTTTTCAACATTTCACAGTTAAATTTAGAGGGACATGAATGCATTCAAATTTAAGGAAGCAAAATTTAAAATGTAAAACTCCCAGTTTCTTTTCTTTGAATTATTAAGTCCCTTGACAAATGGAATGTGTCTCTGTCTTGAATTCAGCTTGCTAAATGTGCTGGAGAAATCCCATTTTGTACATACCCTGGCATTTTTCTGTAAAAAAAATTTTTTTTTTTTTCAGAATAACTAAGCTTCATACAAGCCTTGTGCTTTTGCATACCTGGGGTTTCATTTCTGTATTTCTGTCCTCGGGGTCCATCTGTCTGTAGATCCAGGTGCTTTTTGCCGTCCAGGAAGAGGTGGGCACGGCAGAGAGCTTTCAGAATTGCTGTGGGGGCACCTCCTCTACCTTCTGCAGTGGGAGGGCTCCTGGCAGCCTGGGGACCAGCTGGTCCTTCCGCTCTGTCACTATTCCTGATGACCCCAGAGCACTGAGTGTCTTCTCACGAGTCCGCCTGTCTGGCATTTGTTCTACAAAGGATGGGTGAATTAGCAGCTACTGACATTTGCTCTGGACTAAAGGAGGGAAGAATAAGCATCCAGTTATCTGGGTAGCAGGGAGGTTTTCAGAAGGTTTCCGTGACTTCGATTTCAAAGCCAAATTTGTGTTTTGCTTTCAGTTTTAACATTTCACCATCAAAAAAGAGAAGATCGGTGGCTTTGAAAGATATACTTATTAATAGAAAACCTGGTTACAACATATATGACATCAAAATGCTTAGCTCTCGTTGAACTAAAAATGACCGTGCTCCTGGATTAATACTAAATGTGATAGCAGTGAAATGATGGGGGCCTGCATTCAAAGAGCATGCAAACCGCCAGGCAGAGGGACAGAAGTTGATTACTATAGATCTGGTGCCCACTTGAAACCTCAGCAGTGTGTGTGTTGTGTATGTGGTGTGTGTGTGTGTGTGTGTGTGTGAGTTTCTGGAGTTTTAATCTTAACATTCACATTTTCATTTTCTGTCCTTATAAATTTTTATTTTTCAGATAGATTTTTATTTTCTAGGAAGTTTATATCTTATTGATGCAGGCATTAACTTTCACATTTTTGCCTTCAGCCTGTTTACAGGCATGGTTCTAAGTCCTTTACAAATTTTGCTTGAGTTAGGTTCTGTGATTATCCCCATTTAAAAGATACGAAAAGTGAGGGAAGGGTAGTTAAGTAAATTGTCCAGCATTATATAGCTAGTGAGTGAGAGTACTGGGACTCACACATGTAAGGTCTGACTTCAGATTCTAGGTTTTAGGAGCATTGCTACTTTGCCTCTGCCGTAGAGACAGCCCAGGGTTGAGAAGGGGTCAGGGCAGGGGGCTGTGTCATTGTCCGCAGAGAGCCCCTGGGATCAAATAAACAACCTCTGTTGATTTTTTTTAGTTTGGACTTCTTTCTCTTTGCTGGAATTGGTCTAAAGTTTTTCCATTTTACTACTAGTTCTGGTTTCATTGCAAATTTCTTCTACTTTTGCTATCTGATTCATTACATCTAATTACCTTCTTTTCAGTATTCATTTTTTCTTTTTCCTTTGGGCTATCCATATGATTATTTTCCAGCATTTGGAAGCAAATGCCTACTTTATTTATTTTATAACCTTTCTTATATTTCACGAATCCATTCAAGCTTACAAATTTCTGAGACCAATGTGGTTGAATTTCTGATGTTTTAATATGCACGGTTCTTGCTATTGTTCATATCTAAATGGTTCATAAGTACATTCTGGTTTTCTCTTGGCAGTTTTTTTCTTTTATTATTTGCTGATATGCCTCAAAAGCCCTCACATCATAAGCCCTGGAGAAACTCCCCACCTACCAGAGGCTAAACATGATAAGAATTAGGCTCCAGAGTAACAAGGAGGTTACTCTGGTTACAAATGGCTTGGGACAGAGCAAAGGTTGGATGCCATCACCGACTCTATGGACATGGGTTTGAGCGACCATCCAGGAGATGGTGAAGGACAGGGAGGCTGGAGTTCATGGGTCACAAAGAGTCAGGCACGACTGAACAGCTGAACAACAAGAGCAAAATTCAGATAGTCTCATTGTTATTCAGCAAAGTTAGATTGCTATGAAATAATGACAAATCAAGCCTATTAGGTTATTCACTTTCAGGATAGACAAGCTTTTTTTTTTTAAAAAAAAAAAGNGTCACAAAGAGTCAGGCACGACTGAACAGCTGAACAGCAAGAGCAAAATTCAGATAGTCCCACTGTTATTCAGCAAAGTTAGATTGCTATGAAATAATGACAAATCAAGCCTATTAGGTTATTCACTTTCAGGATAGACAAGCTTTTTTTTTTTAAAAAAAAAAAGAAATGCAAATCACTAGTATCTTAGAGAAACACTGTAACAGAGAAAATAGGAACCAACCACCCAATTGACTCTTCAAGTAGGGAATGAAATTTAAGATGTAAACAGTTTTAACTTGGATTTTGTTTTTTAACTTATCACCAAATATACTTTAAATGATTCTTCTCAAAAGATGCTAAGAAATAGAAAATGGGTAGGAAGATAGAGAATATTTTCTGAGGGAATAATAGATCCACGTCGACTGCTTGATTTGGTCATTGCAAACATGAATGCCACCATCACAGTTACAGCGGGAGCAAGGATTACAAAACACTCATCTGGGGGCTTTTCGTTGTACATGTGAGTTTAAGTAGTAGAAAACACTTTTTTTTTTTTCTTCTCAAACTGTGCCTTTTGCATGCAGCATAGATGTGAGTGGAGAACTGTGTTCTTTAGGGTACATCAGGGAATCTGTCAGAGGTCAGGCGATCGAATAGTAAAATTCAGACCTCCCAGGCTGGTGCCCGGTGATGGACTGTCCCTTCAGTGATTCCTCTGTGTTGTGGGAAGGAATGAACTGATGCGTAGGAGTAGCATTAGCTTCTCAGCGTCGGAACAGGTTGTCTGCTAAATAACGTTTCAACACACGTTTGCTTCAGCTAACATGTTTCACCATGTGGAGCCGGTGTCTCCAGCGGCAGTGACTCCACCCGGCTCTGACTGGTTGGAAGCACCCGTCAGGCTCTCTGGAAACACGTCAGATGGGAACACAGGCCACACTTTCAACCTGGAGAACTTTCCAGTGTCACAGAGATGGAGATTTCTAAGAAAGACCGATTTGGGAGTCTTTCATTCTTAGGAATAGAGCCTTATTTCCTTTAACAAATCTTTTTTGTGTTTTCTTTTCATGAAACCCATAAATAATATCCATAGCAAAAGCTGGTAGAAAAAAATGTTAAACACAAAAGTATTATCAAAAGTGTTAAAACTATTATAATATTATGCAGTGAGGCAAATAGGACTCATGAATCATCTTTGAATCTCTTATGAATCTGTACAGCCGAGTCCGAATCTGCTAACAGGGAGTGGGAGGTGTAAGAAAGCACCTAGAAAGAGCAAGCTGCTGTCATTAGTCCCTGCAGCCTTATTATTGTCTCATGACAATACTCCATACCAGAAACCGGCCAGTTTCAGGGCCACAGCAGTTTCAAGATGACAATACAGAGTTTATCCTCACCAGGTAACTGGGAGGTAGCACAGCATTTTCTTAGGTAAATTTCAGGCTGAGACTCAATTTTTAAAATCAAAATAGTATGGGATATTAATGAAGCAACTTGCCATGTTCTGCCACTTTTCTCATCTTATGTTTTACTCCCAGTCTTAATTAGAGAGAATCAGTTTCCTATTGTGTTTTTCATGAAATCTTCAAAAGAGCATCAAACATGTAACCTAGCACACACCCTAGACTTTTGTGAAATGAACAATGTGTTGTTCAGATATATTTCCCAAGAAATGAAACATCCACTTATTCAGGTTGGAACTGCATTGCTTTGAGTATTTTAATTTTGATTCTGAGTCTTCTAAAATGTCTAATCATACAAATGAGAAAAATTTTTTTCTTAATTCCTTAGGGAAAAAAAAAAAGGAAAACCAAACTGCTGAAATAATATAAATGTGGACAGAAAAGATGAGCAAACAGTTACAGATTAAGAAACAAAAATCTAACGTGTCACCTCTCAGTTCTCCTAGAGCAAAAAGCAATTTTCCTGTGCTCAGTTCAGAGGAAACGGAGGAGCAGGAAGAGCACTGGCAGGACGGTAATTATCTGGAGCACCATCATTTCTGGTCTCGAGGTCACGCTTAAGATCTTGAGTGCCGAGCGGTTATTCGTATTTCAACTTCTGTCTGCTTCGATGTTGTTTTGATGGCTTAGACACTTTACATGATTCATGGTTTCTTGTCTTCAAATATAGCTAGAGGACAAATTAGTTCCAAAAGATTTGAAATTGAGAACGACTTATTCCTCAGATAAAACTAAAAAATCTCTGGATGGAAACACAGCCTCCTGTGTTTGGGCCTGTNGCTTCTGTCTGCTTCGATGTTGTTTTGATGGCTTAGACACTTTACATGATTCATGGTTTCTTGTCTTCAAATATAGCTAGAGGACAAATTAGTTCCAAAAGATTTGAAATTGAGAACGACTTATTCCTCAGATAAAACTAAAAAATCTCTGGATGGAAACACAGCCTCCTGTGTTTGGGCCTGTGTCATCTTTAGCTCCGCCCCCGGAACCCCCCCTGCCCGCCCCATCTCCATGGCACC
>SJYX01000070.1:405510-433033 GCA_006410675.1 Oreotragus oreotragus
CAATGCAGTAGACCCTGGTTCTGTTGCTGGGTCAGGAAGATCTGCTGGAGCGGAATAGGCTACCCCCTCCAGTATTCTTGACATTCCCTGGTGGCTCAGAGGTTAAAGCGTCTGCCTCCAATGCAGTAGACCCTGGTTCTGTTGCTGGGTCAGGAAGATCTGCTGGAGCGGAATAGGCTACCCCCTCCAGTATTCTTGACATTCCCTGGTGGCTCAGAGGTTAAAGCGTCTGCCTCCAATGCAGTAGACCCTGGTTCTGTTGCTGGGTCAGGAAGATCTGCTGGAG
This sequence comes from Oreotragus oreotragus, assembly GCA_006410675.1. Taxonomy (NCBI): domain Eukaryota; kingdom Metazoa; phylum Chordata; class Mammalia; order Artiodactyla; family Bovidae; genus Oreotragus; species Oreotragus oreotragus. The sequence continues at coordinate 405,797 of SJYX01000070.1, forward strand.
CGGAATAGGCTACCCCCTCCAGTATTCTTGACATTCCCTGGTGGCTCAGAGGTTAAAGCGTCTGCCTCCAATGCAGTAGACCCTGGTTCTGTTGCTGGGTCAGGAAGATCTGCTGGAGCGGAATAGGCTACCCCCTCCAGTATTCTTGACATTCCCTGGTGGCTCAGAGGTTAAAGCGTCTGCCTCCAATGCAGTAGACCCTGGTTCTGTTGCTGGGTCAGGAAGATCTGCTGGAGCGGAATAGGCTACCCCCTCCAGTATTCTTGACATTCCCTGGTGGCTCAGAGGTTAAAGCGTCTGCCTCCAATGCAGTAGACCCTGGTTCTGTTGCTGGGTCAGGAAGATCTGCTGGAGTGGAATAGGCTACCCCCTCCAGTATTCTTGACATTCCCTGGTGGCTCAGAGGTTAAAGCGTCTGCCTCCAATGCAGTAGACCCTGGTTCTGTTGCTGGGTCAGGAAGATCTGCTGGAGCGGAATAGGCTACCCCCTCCAGTATTCTTGACATTCCCTGGTGGCTCAGAGGTTAAAGCGTCTGCCTCCAATGCAGTAGACCCTGGTTCTGTTGCTGGGTCAGGAAGATCTGCTGGAGTGGAATAGGCTACCCCCTCCAGTATTCTTGACATTCCCTGGTGGCTCAGAGGTTAAAGCGTCTGCCTCCAATGCAGTAGACCCTGGTTCTGTTGCTGGGTCAGGAAGATCTGCTGGAGCGGAATAGGCTACCCCCTCCAGTATTCTTGACATTCCCTGGTGGCTCAGAGGTTAAAGCGTCTGCCTCCAATGCAGTAGACCCTGGTTCTGTTGCTGGGTCAGGAAGATCTGCTGGAGTGGAATAGGCTACCCCCTCCAGTATTCTTGACATTCCCTGGTGGCTCAGAGGTTAAAGCGTCTGCCTCCAATGCAGTAGACCCTGGTTCTGTTGCTGGGTCAGGAAGATCTGCTGGAGCGGAATAGGCTACCCCCTCCAGTATTCTTGACATTCCCTGGTGGCTCAGAGGTTAAAGCGTCTGCCTCCAATGCAGTAGACCCTGGTTCTGTTGCTGGGTCAGGAAGATCTGCTGGAGTGGAATAGGCTACCCCCTCCAGTATTCTTGACATTCCCTGGTGGCTCAGAGGTTAAAGCGTCTGCCTCCAATGCAGTAGACCCTGGTTCTGTTGCTGGGTCAGGAAGATCTGCTGGAGCGGAATAGGCTACCCCCTCCAGTATTCTTGACATTCCCTGGTGGCTCAGAGGTTAAAGCGTCTGCCTCCAATGCAGTAGACCCTGGTTCTGTTGCTGGGTCAGGAAGATCTGCTGGAGTGGAATAGGCTACCCCCTCCAGTATTCTTGACATTCCCTGGTGGCTCAGAGGTTAAAGCGTCTGCCTCCAATGCAGTAGACCCTGGTTCTGTTGCTGGGTCAGGAAGATCTGCTGGAGCGGAATAGGCTACCCCCTCCAGTATTCTTGACATTCCCTGGTGGCTCAGAGGTTAAAGCGTCTGCCTCCAATGCAGTAGACCCTGGTTCTGTTGCTGGGTCAGGAAGATCTGCTGGAGTGGAATAGGCTACCCCCTCCAGTATTCTTGACATTCCCTGGTGGCTCAGAGGTTAAAGCGTCTGCCTCCAATGCAGTAGACCCTGGTTCTGTTGCTGGGTCAGGAAGATCTGCTGGAGCGGAATAGGCTACCCCCTCCAGTATTCTTGGGCTTCCCTTGTGGCTCAGCTCGTAAAGAATCTGCCTGCAATGTGGGAGACCTGGGTTTGATCCCTGGGTGGGGAAGATGCCCTGGAGAAGGGAAAGGCTACCCACTCCAGTCTTCTGGCCTGGAGAATTCCATGGAGTGTGTAGTCCATGGGGTCATAAAGAGTCGGACACAACTAAATGACTTTCATTTTCACTTTCCAGTGGCTCAGTGGTAAGGAATCTGCCTGCATTCCAGGAGCCACAGAAGACACGGGTTCGATCCCTGGGTGAGGAAGATCCCCTGGAGGAGGGCATGGAAACCAACTCCAGTATTCTTGCCTGGAGAATCCCATGGACAGAGGAACTTGGTGGGCTATGAGTCCATGGGGTCTCTAAGAGTCATGCACAAGTGAAGTGACTTAGGATGCATACACCTAAGTATTTACACATTGGAAGATAAGAGTATTTAGCTAAAGAAAGTATGAAATTGGTGCAGTGATGAAGGCAGAAAAGTGAGCATGATTGGTATCTATAATATAAATATAGATGAAATGGCAATCATACATCTATGNAGAGTCATGCACAAGTGAAGTGACTTAGGATGCATACACCTAAGTATTTACACATTGGAAGATAAGAGTATTTAGCTAAAGAAAGTATGAAATTGGTGCAGTGATGAAGGCAGAAAAGTGAGCATGATTGGTATCTATAATATAAATATAGATGAAATGGCAATCATACATCTATGAAAACTTGGGACTGTGTGTTTGTGTGTCCTCCTAAAGCAACGTGGAAAGAATGAAAGGTTCACAGTAGTTATCCCCATGTAGGTAATAGAACGTAGAGTTTTAGACACGTTTTTACTTTATCTTTTATTCATTACCGTATGACTGATTTTAAAAAATAGTTCTGCATTATTTGTATACTTAGTGCAAAAGCTCCTTTCATTAAAAAGATCAGACAGGCTTGTCAAGGCTCAGTCTTGAGATACTTTGTACTCGTTTCTCAATGTATTGAATTACCTAACCTTGACTATTTTTCTTTTCTAAGCTTTTGTATTTTTTTTTCCCTAGAAGCGAGCCATATCCACAGTTCAGTACCCTTTATGTCACCTCCATTATTTATAAGAACAAAAGCCCTGAAAAGAAGGAATTTTCATGAGTGTGATATTGATAGTCTCAGCTGGACCTTAATGTACACCCTGAGACTCATGCATTTTCGCTGTCTTTGTTATACAAGGAAAAGATTGGAATGAATGATGTGGGAGATGAGATGCTAGANAAAGAAGGAATTTTCATGAGTGTGATATTGATAGTCTCAGCTGGACCTTAATGTACACCCTGAGACTCATGCATTTTCGCTGTCTTTGTTATACAAGGAAAAGATTGGAATGAATGATGTGGGAGATGAGATGCTAGACAGGAGAATGTACTCTACACGTGTCCCAGATCTGGCACTGAAGGCATAGTTTGAATCATCTTTGCCTTCGCCTTTTCTGCATGTGAAGAGTGCCATGAGTGTGTATGAATGTGTGAGGGCATGTGCATGTGTGTGCATTCGTTACACCAGTCTCCAGGCATTAAAGCACTAACCTTCTAATTGAGGCCAGTGCCTCTGAAAACTGAGTAGACTGTGCCAGGGACTTACCTGAAGAATCTGTTCACAGTCTCCTCGAGAGACTTCTGATGTTCTCAGAGAGCAGGTATGCAAAATAGCCCCCTCAATTTATGCAAAGTATCAGAAAAGGCTCATTTTCATTTAAATATAGATCAGAATGTCTCAGGAGAACACCAGACAGAAGCGGAACAAACAGAGGTGCCTCCCTAGAGAAGCAAACCACTGCTATGATTGTTCAGCGACTTGAGTTGACTTCCAGAAGTACAGCTGCTCGCTAGTTAGAACAGCTGAGACAAGGAAGCAAGCTAAACCTCCATCGACAGGCGAATGGATGAAGAACATGTGGAATATCACTCAGCCATAATAAGAATGAAAATGCCATTTGCAGCAACGTGGATGGACCTAGAGATGATCATACCAAGAGAAATAAAGGCAAAGATATGATATCGTGTATGTGGAATCTTAAAAAACGACACAAATGAACTTATTTACAAAACAGAAACATACAGACATAGAAAACAAATGTATGGTTACCAAAGGGGAGGGGAGGGGAGGGGAGGATAAGTTAGGAGTTTGGGATTAAAGATCTATAACAGACATACTACTAAATACAAATTAGATAGGCAAGGATCCACTGTTAGTTCAGCGAACTAGAGTCAATGTCCTGAAACTAACAAAGCATTGCAAATCAACTATTCTTCAATTTTTTAAAAAAGTTCAGCTACTTGAAAGAAGAGGCACAATGTTTTTTACTGAGATAAGTATCAGTTCAGCTCAGTCGCTCAGTCGTGTCCGACTATTTGTGACCCCATGAACCGCAGCACGCCAGGCCTCCCTGTCCATCACCAACTCCCGGAGTCCACCTAAACCCNACTGGAAAAACCATAGCCTTGACTAGACGGACCTTTGTTGGCAAAGTAATGTCTCTGCTTTTTAATATGCTGTCTAGGTTGGTCATAACTTTCCTTCCAATGAGAAGCATCTTTTAATTTCATGGCTGCAGTCACCATCTGCAGTGATTTTGGAGCCCAGAAAAATAAAGTCAGCCATTGTTTCCACTGTTTGCTCATCTGTTTGCCATGAAGTGATGGAACTGGATGCCATGATCTTAGTTTTCTGAATGTTGAGCTTTAAACCAACTTCTTCACTCTATTCTTTCACTTTCTTCAAGAGGCTTTTTAGTTCTTCTTCACTTTCTGCCATAAGGGTGGTGTCATCTGCATATCTGAGGTTATTGATATTTCTCCCGGCAATCTTGATTTCAGCTTGTGCTTCCTCCAGCCCAGCGTTTCTCGTAATGTACTCGGCATAGAAGTTAAACAAGCAGGGTGACAATATGCAGCCTTGATGTACTCCTTTTCCTATTTGGAACCAGTCTGTTGTTCCATGTCCATAACATTGAGCATATTACCAATTTAGGGGAAACAATGAACAGGAAAGAAAATTGCCTTTTCCTATGAGAGGCACTTAAACGTCTTTAGAGACTTTAATGTAGCATGCTTATCCCCCGATGAGACAGGCAGAGACCTTACTATCACAAGACATCTGCTACCTTGTATTTGCCTGGATGCTTTTCCTCTTAGGGGCTTCCCTGGTGGCTCAGCCTGTAAAGAATCTGCCTGCAATGTGGGAGACCTTGGGTTCCATCCCTGGGTTTGGAAGATTCCTTGAAGAAGGGAATGGCTACCGACTCCATATTCTTGCCTGGAGAATCCCATGAACAGATGAGCCTGGAAGGCTACAGTCCGTGGGGTCACAAAGAATCAGACACGACTGAGTGACTAACTCTTTCACTTCACTTTCCCCCTTAAATTCCTCCTCCTCTGAAGATTTATTCTCTTATTGCCTTCAGAGCCTGACCCCCTATACATATGTGTGCACACACGCTCACACACCCCTACACGCACATATGCACATGCACTTACACCCCCAGCCTCAGTATTAGCGATTTCCACCCCACAGTCTTGAAAATCACTCTTTTCATTTATTATCTTAGTAGCTGTTGGCTAAATATCTAAATTGAAGTCCCAGCAACATCTAAAAAATTAGCAGGAAAGCCGGATGGTGCACTGGGCCAATACAGGGAGAACGTCAGACAGTGGTGGCAGACAGGTCACGTGACTGCCTGGACTTCCTACTCACTGTGTTAAAATAGAGATGTGTATAAGAGACAGCTCCAGGGCAGTAGGGATAGAGCACCCTTCCAGTGCTCTGCTGACAAATGTAAGTCATCGGGTGTCCAAATGGGCAAAAAGCATGACATTTTCAAAACAGATAACTAGTCCTTAGATGGCTGTTGGCATTTGGAGAAACAGATGGAAACGTAGAAAATGGAGCCACATGTGCAGATAACACGGTTCACTGGTCAGCCGCACCACGGTCAAAGGATTCCTATCTTAATCCTTGTTTTCTTCTTCAGTTTAGTTATCAGCATCCGATTTTAAACTGGCTCCTTGTGAATGTGTCCATTACTGATCTGTTATTAAAAGGAGAGGGAGCTTGATTTTTATATGATTTTTTAACTTTTGATACACACTGGCATATTTAAAAATAACCCTGTATCATTGATTTCAGACTGTGACACTGGCACGGTTATGACTTTAGTCTTTTAAATCCACAAGTGTTTCATTTGCCCGGCTTCCCTGGTGGCTCAGCGGTAAGGAATCTGCCTGACTATGCATCCAGTGCAGGAGACGCTGGTTCAGTCCCTGGGTTGGGAAGATCCCCTGGAGAAGGAAACGGCAACCCACTCCAGTATTCTTGCCTGGAGAATCCCTTGGACAGAGGAGCCAGGAGGGCTGGAGTCATGAAGAGTGGGACACGACTTAGTGACTAAAGGATGACAAACAGCTCCTTACTGCTTCCAAATGATAAAAAGAACACTTCATNAGATCCCCTGGAGAAGGAAACGGCAACCCACTCCAGTATTCTTGCCTGGAGAATCCCTTGGACAGAGGAGCCAGGAGGGCTGGAGTCATGAAGAGTGGGACACGACTTAGTGACTAAAGGACGACAAACAGCTCCTTACTGCTTCCAAATGATAAAAAGAACACTTCATTTTTGGCCAACTTTTCTGATCACCTACAAGTAAGTGATTACATTTGAATAGGTTCAGATAGAGCATGACAGTCTTTCTTCTTCAGAAATGAACTGGTGCCTCTGTTGATTTTTGGCTAAGAGAATGGAGTCATGGGCCCATAAGTCACCTAGAAAGTGTGAACAGAAAGTACACTAGGGGGGTTCATGTTTGGGAGTTCGTGTAAAAAAATAAATAAATACAAAAAAAAATAAAAATAAAATGTCAGTTCAAAAAAAAAAAATTAGCAATGTTTTGGCAGCCCCATTTCAGTAGCATTTAAATTTCACAACTAAGTATTAAGTTGCAAGCATGTCCAAGAAAAAAGGAAACAGATCTAAGATTAATGTGATCATTGCTTTATCAGTTAAGAAGATTTAGTTTTTTCTTTTTAAGAAACCTCACTAAGGACTAATTTTGAACTTGCTGAAATGTCTCTTCACAGACAGAACTCTGACCAAAAATCTGTGTTAGGAGAGGTGCTAAAACTATCCTGTCCCTTCATTCTCTTAATAGATATCTTGGCCAAGTCATCAACTCAGAATGAGGTTGCCACATAATTACTAGAGAAGATGAATTGTGAAGCATGTCTATTGTAACATGTCTAATGAGACATGAGCATAGAGAATCATCTGTCCCCGTGTGCTTCTGTGTTCTGGTTCAGCGAGGTTATCAGGAACATAAGTGAGATGCATGGATCCCTGAGAAAACTTGCAGCTATAAGTGCCTGAACTGCAAAACTTATGTAATTTAATGAATCACACCTTTTATAGAATCAAACTAAATATTAAGTGAAATCTTTTAAGCATTCCCCAAATATTTAAAGGTAAAACTAGAGTACAGTTGNGAGGGCATGGAAACCAACTCCAGTATTCTTGCCTGGAGAATCCCATGGACAGAGGAACTTGGTGGGCTATAGTCCATGGGGTCTCTAAGAGTCATGCACAAGTGAAGTAACTTAGGATGCATACACCTAAGTATTTAGACATTGGAAGATAAGAGTATTTAGCTAAAGAAAGTATGAAATTGGTGCAGTGATGAAGGCAGAAAAGCGAGCATGATTGGTATCTATAATATAAATGTAGATGAAATGGCAATCATACATCTATGAAAACTTGGGACTGTGTGTTTGTGTGTCCTCCTAAAGCAACGTGGAAAGAACGAAAGGTTCACAGTAGTTATCCCCATGTAGGTAATAGAATGTAGAGTTTTAGACACGTTTTTACTTTATCTTTTATTCATTACCGTATGACTGATTTTAAAAAATAGTTCTGCATTATTTGTATACTTAGTGCAAAAGCTCCTTTCATTAAAAAGATCAGACAGGCTTGTCAAGGCTCAGTCTTGAGATACTTTGTACTCATTTCTCAATGTATTGAATTACCTAACCTTGACTATTTTTCTTTTGTAAGCTTTTGTATTTTTCTTTCCCTAGAAGCGAACCATATCCACAGTTCAGTACCCTTTATGTCACCTCCATTATTTATAAGAACAAAAGCCCTGGAAAGAAGGAATTTTCATGAGTGTGATATTGATAGTCTCAGCTGGACCTTAATGTACACCCTGAGACTCATGCATTTTCGCTGTCTTTGTTATACAAGGAAAAGATTGGAATGAATGATGTGGGAGATGAGATGCTAGACAGGAGAACGTACTCTACACGTGTCCCAGATCTGGCACTGAAGGCATAGTTTGAATCATCTTTGCCTTCGCCTTTTCTGCATGTGAAGAGTGCCATGAGTGTGTTTGAATGTGTGAAGGCATGTGCATGTGTGTGCATTCGTTACACCAGTCTCCAGGCATTAAAGCACTAACCTTCTAATTGAGGCCAGTGCCTCTGAAAACTGAGTAGACTGTGCCAGGGACTTACCTGAAGAATCTGTTCACAGTCTCCTCGAGAGACTTCTGATGTTCTCAGAGAGCAGGTATGCAAAATAGCCCCCTCAATTTATGCAAAGTATCAGAAAAGGCTCATTTTCATTTAAATATAGATCAGAATGTCTCAGGAGAACACCAGACAGAAGCGGAACAAACAGAGGTGCCTCCCTAGAGAAGCAAACCACTGCTATGATTGTTCAGCGACTTGAGTTGACTTCCAGAAGTACAGCTGCTCGCTAGTTAGAACAGCTGAGACAAGGAAGCAAGCTAAACCTCCATCGACAGGCGAATGGATGAAGAACATGTGGAATATCACTCAGCCATAATAAGAATGAAAATGCCATTTGCAGCAACGTGGATGGACCTAGAGATGATCATACCAAGAGAAATAAAGGCAAAGATATGATATCGTGTATGTGGAATCTTAAAAAACGACACAAATGAACTTATTTACAAAACAGAAACATACAGACATAGAAAACAAATGTATGGTTACCAAAGGGGAGGGGAGGGGAGGGGAGGGGAGGATAAGTTAGGAGTTTGGGATTAAAGATCTATAACAGACAGACCACTAAATACAAATTAGATAGGCAAGGATCCACCGTTAGTTCAGCGAACTAGAGTCAATGTCCTGAAACTAACAAAGCATTGCAAATCAACTATTCTTTAATTTTTTAAAAAAGTTCAGCTACTTGAAAGAAGAGGCACAATGTTTTTTACTGAGATAAGTATCAGTTCAGCTCAGTTGCTCAGTCGTGTCCGACTATTTGTGACCCCATGAACCACAGCACGCCAGGCCTCCCTGTCCATCACCAACTCCCGGAGTCCACCTAAACCCATGTCCGTTGTGTTGGTGATGCCATCCAACCATCTCATCCTCTGACATCCCCTTCTCCTCCTGCCCCCAATCTTTCCCAGAATCAGGGTCTTTTCAAATGAGTCAGCTCTCTGCATCAGGTGGCCAAAGTATTGGAGTTTCAGCTTCAACATCAGTCCCTCCAATGAACACCCAGGACTGATCTCTTTTAGGATGGACTGGTTGGATCTCCTTGCAGTCCAAAGGACTCTCAAGAGTCTTCTCCAACACCACAGTTCAAAAGCGTCAATTCTTCGGCACTCAGCTTTCTTCACAGTCCCACTCTCACATTCATACGTGACCACTGGAAAAGCCATAGCCTTGACTAGATGGACCTTTGTTGGCAAAGTAATGTCTCTGCTTTTTAATATGCTGTCTAGGTTGGTCATCACTTTCCTTCCAATGAGAAGCATCTTTTAATTTCATGGCTGCAGTCACCATCTGCAGTGATTTTGGAGCTCAGAAAAATAAAGTCAGCCATTGTTTCCACTGTTTGCTCATCTGTTTGCCATGAAGTGATGGAACTGGATGCCATGATCTTAGTTTTCTGAATGTTGAGCTTTAAACCAACTTCTTCACTCTATTCTTTCACTTTCTTCAAGAGGCTTTTTAGTTCTTCTTCACTTTCTGCCATAAGGGTGGTGTCATCTGCATATCTGAGGTTATTGATATTTCTCCCGGCAATCTTGATTTCAGCTTGTGCTTCCTCCAGCCCAGCGTTTCTCGTAATGTACTCGGCATAGAAGTTAAACAAGCAGGGTGACAATATGCAGCCTTGATGTACTCCTTTTCCTATTTGGAACCAGTCTGTTGTTCCATGTCCATAACATTGAGCATATTACCAATTTAGGGGAAACAATGAACAGGAAAGAAAATTGCCTTTTCCTATGAGAGGCACTTAAACGTCTTTAGAGACTTTAATGTAGCATGCTTATCCCCCGATGAGACAGGCAGAGACCTTACTATCACAAGACATCTGCTACCTTGTATTTGCCTGGATGCTTTTCCTCTTAGGGGCTTCCCTGGTGGCTCAGCCTGTAAAGAATCTGCCTGCAATGTGGGAGACCTTGGGTTCCATCCCTGGGTTTGGAAGATTCCTTGAAGAAGGGAATGGCTACCGACTCCATATTCTTGCCTGGAGAATCCCATGAACAGATGAGCCTGGAAGGCTACAGTCCGTGGGGTCACAAAGAATCAGACACGACTGAGTGACTAACTCTTTCACTTCACTTTCCCCCTTAAATTCCTCCTCCTCTGAAGATTTATTCTCTTATTGCCTTCAGAGCCTGACCCCCTATACATATGTGTGCACACACGCTCACACACCCCTACACGCACATATGCACATGCACTTACACCCCCAGCCTCAGTATTAGCGATTTCCACCCCACAGTCTTGAAAATCACTCTTTTCATTTATTATCTTAGTAGCTGTTGGCTAAATATCTAAATTGAAGTCCCAGCAACATCTAAAAAATTAGCAGGAAAGCCGGATGGTGCACTGGGCCAATACAGGGAGAACGTCAGACAGTGGTGGCAGACAGGTCACGTGACTGCCTGGACTTCCTACTCACTGTGTTAAAATAGGTCTAGTTCTTTAAGCCTTAATTTCCCAGTTCGTCAGAGCTATTCTGAGTTTTCTGTCATACACCACGTACGGTCACGAGTGATGCCATGTGGTAGCTGGCTCAGACTGGACATGTTAATCAGAATTTTGCGTTTTAACTTCTTAGTGATTATCTGAAAAATATGGCAATTAGAAAGCATGCATTAGGAATGTGTCTGTTCTTTCTTATATAAAAATAAAACCAGTCATAACTCTGCATTTATTTAGTTCCACCTATGTTGGAATGTCACAAAATGGAGTCAGTGCAGATGGTGGGCCATGGAAAGCTTAAAAATCCAGGCAATAAGAGAAAAACTTCCCTCAGTGGTCTATACAATGGCTGTTTTATGTTCAATCAATAGAAAATATGAGAAACCTCCTTCAAATAAACATCTTTAATATCCTAAACTTTGTGGACGAGAGGAAAGCAATGCCTTGAATTTGTACTCATGGCTTAGAACGTTCTGTGCAAGAGAAATTTTTCATAGAGCTACAATGTGTTCTCATAATGTCCTAGATTTGGTGTATTCCAATTAAAAGGAAAAAATTTTCCCTGGTTATGAACAATGAGAGACTTTAAAAACTGTTACTATGCGGTTTTGATAAAAGGCTAGAGAACGTCTGTCCCTTTAACTCTGAGGGACACTGTTTCAGGGCCATGGTGGCCCCCGTGTTCCTGGAATGTTTCCTCTGTGTGTGTGTGTGTGTGTGTGTGTGTGTGTGCGTGTGTGTGTGTGTGTGTTTTAAGAGGATGAAAGGCTGATTCATTTCTGTAACATCCAACATTTGATGTGAAATAATTGTAAAACATAATGAAATCCTGGCCTGAGAGTGTATTGCTCCTGCTGGTAGCAATATGGACAGTGTATGGAGAATTCACTGCACATTAGTTTTCTGCCAAGATTTTCAAACTTTTAACAGACTTGTTCTTGAGAAAGCACCATTTTAACACATTCTTTAAAGGGAAAAGCAATAATATTAATTAACTTTTACTTTTCAATTTATAGGGATAATTGTCATAGTCCAATTTTGGCTCACTGTTTTTTTTTTTATCATTTTCTGCTCTCATAAATTAAACTCTAATCAGAAGTTTTTGGAATTATTTTAAAGGCAGCAAACATAGACTGCTTTGCTAATATGCCAAACTGATCGGTTTAGTAGAAAACGTGCGCACAAACACAGAAGGAAAAAAGGAAAGAAGGAGGCGGGAAAGAGAGGGAAGGGACTGGTGTCACTGATGCCACAGAGTGACTATGTATCTCACTGCTCAGATTCATGCAAACCATCCATTATCCATGAATTAAGTCATCGAGTGTTTATCAAACGTCTGATTTCCCAAGCAAGAATGTACAGGCTAGAATGTTCAGAGAAGTGAGATGGTGAGGTTCGCTACTGTCACTCTGTCTTGCCAACAGCCATGTGGAAGACGGCCCAGAACCGGAACATGGAGACCGCCCAGATGCAATGAGAGATGTGGAGGGCGCAGGGGAGTCAGGCTGCTGGGGAAGGGGCGGCTAGGAGAAATAAGCAATTGATTGGATGCTGAAGGAGGGTAGGAAAGGGGTCAAGGCTGACGCACACTTCTAGATTAATTGACTTTGTAATGTCGTGAAGGAGAGAAGGTTCCAGAGGACAGCAGTTTTCAGTTGCCATATTGTGCATGAGGCGCATACTTGGTATTTAGAGGTGACATCAGACCCTCAGAGGGCTGGTCTGAAGATTGTGGTGTGGGGATGTCAACTTGCAAGTGAGAGCTGAAGTCAAGAGAGTACATGGGGCCTTCAGGGGAAATGCAGAGGAAGCAGAATTGTGCAAGAATAGGCTTTTTCCAGAAACCAGCAGTTTAGGGAGCGTGCGGTGGAAGGGTCAGCACTGTGAATCCAGAGGGACATGTCAGGACCGGCCAGAGGACTGACTGGCATTGCCTCCAGTTTGTTCCACTGGGAAGGATGAGAAGTTTGGAGGGAGCACGGTGGAAGAGTCAACCGTGGAGGGAAATAAAAGCACAAGACCGTGAGTTGTCATGGAAGCCAAGCAGGTAGCATGTTTCAGGCAGACTGGCAATGTCAGACATAAAAGGCGGGCTACTTATTGAATAGAACCTAAACTGCAGTATCTGTTTCAGGGAGTAGGCCCAAGAGATCTCGTTCAGCCCAATTTCAAATGAACTGGAGAGGGAAGGGGAGGACTCAGATCGACAGTTTTGAGAAATCTGGAAATGAAGACTGAGATGGATGAATGGATCGCTGTCTAGAAGGTTGAGGTGAAGTCCTGCCTTACTTAGACTGTTCAGGCTGCTGTTCACCATTTGCCACAGACTGAACATCTTACCTGCAATAGAAATTCATTTCTCAGTTCTGGAGGCTGGAAATCCAAGATCAAGGTGCCAGTGTGTTAGAAGAGAGTCTCTTCCGGCTTGCAGACTCACAAGGCAGAAGATGATAGGGAGCTCTCTATGGTGTTTTTCATAATGGCACTAATCCCATTCAGAAGAGGTCCACCCTCACGACCCAGTCACCTCCCAAAAGTTCTGCCTCCTACACCAGCACCTTAGGGCTCAGAATTTCAACTTATGAATTTTGGGAATATACAAACATGCAGGCCAGAGCAGTCATTTTTTGAAATGAGAAAGTTTTACTTAAATGTAAATTAATCCTATTATCTGATGGCCTGAAGTTCAGTATTCTTGAGGTTCTATTGCCTGTCATATATTCTTAAAATATTGTTATAAAAATGAAATATGTTTTAAAAAGACCGTATATAGAACCTGGCCATGATAGTCTCAAAACAAATGCAGTTTCCTAATTCTGTTTTTTCTTGATAGAGACATACTGGAGACAATCTGAATTTGGTCTTTGATCATAATGGAATTTTTTTCTTGGTTTGTAGTGATGACACTGAATAGCCATTTTACTGGTATTCAAGGTTTCCCAGTGTGTGTGATGTCAAGCTAATCATGTGTGTTCCCCAGATATATCACATAGCGTCCCTGGACTTTAGTGTTGGCATTTGCTGAATGGCATATAGAACAAAGTGGTGCCAAGTGGTCTTAGGCCTCTCCTAGTTCTGAAATTCTATGTGTTTATAGCTTCTCATTTAGGGTTATCATCTATTAATTGCATTTAATTTTTTAGAAAATGTTCTAAAAAATGTTGCAGTAATGACAGGATAATGACCTGATTCTATCTTAAACTGAATTCAGTAAACATTTTTTTCAATACATGCTACATCTCATGCATTATAATAAATTGAGACTAAAAAGTAATCATAAAAATAATGGGGAAATATTTGAGAGAGAGAGAGAGCAAGTGAGAGCTTGGAAACAGTTAAGGCACTCTGTTTTGGCTTTTTCCAAAAGCAATATTTTAGTTGCTGTACACACACACAAACAAAATTTTCTCTTTTGGGGGGAGCGGCAGAAAGAAATGGGATCATAGTATAGCAGATTTGAAAAAAAAATGAATAAAAGTGAAATTTAGGAACAGAAATATTTGCATTTGATTTAGTCAGTACTTGAAATTGTAGGGCAAATGTTGTAAATTATCTGTACTTCTGTGTTCCAAGAACTATAGAATCTCCATTCATATTTAGAAGTATCAGAAATAACAATACTTCTTCATATAGATTTACTATTGGGGAAAAATGTTCAGACTAAGTTTAATTTTTGGAAACTTTGGTCAAAATTTTAAATTTAAGTTTACCTACATATTTGGAGAAAAAAAATACCTTTAGTCAGTACTTGAAATTGTAGGGCAAATGTTGTAAATTATCTGTACTTCTGTGTTCCAAGAACTATAGAATCTCCATTCATATTTAGAAGTATCAGAAATAACAATACTTCTTCATATAGATTTACTATTGGGGAAAAATGTTCAGACTAAGTTTAATTTTTGGAAACTTTGGTCAAAATTTTAAATTTAAGTTTACCTACATATTTGGAGAAAAAAAATACCAAGAGACATTCAAGAAGGATTTTTTCATACTTGGTTTCTCTCAGAATGAAGCAAGTGGTATCTACTACAATTCTAAAAGGCTGTAGAAAAGAAAGAAATGGCTTTCTTCGTTCCATTCAATTAACAGGAGATAAAATCAAGAAACCTCAATCCAGTGACACTTTACTCATTTGGTATACACCCTGATATGTTCAGACTAAATGAATATGAGTAACTTCTTACATTGCCTCTGGCATTTAATTGAATGTGTGATACTGTTAGCAAAAACGCTGCAATCAACATTTACACTTGCATGCTGTCCCTCATCTGAAAGGTAAGCTCTGAGGGGTTTTCAGGGACGTCCATCAGTCTCAAGAAGTCAGAAGCAATGCTGATTGCTCTCCGCCTGTTACGTCGCAGAGAGGAAGCTTGGGTACTCAGATGAGAGTTCTTTCCTCCCGCTGTTCCATCTACTGGAGCTGTTGCAGGGAGAGGTCGCTAAATGCTTCCTCGCGTCGTCCACCTCGTTCGCTTGCGTCTTAGACTCCCTTGAAAGCTCCCTTTTCCTGTTCAGCACTAAGCATACGTTTACCAGGAAGTCTTAGCGAATACTGTGCAGTTTGGTCATAAAAACGACTGGGGAACCACTGCAATACCGGCCTCTCCTCCTGCTGGGAGTTCAGTGTCACTCTTCATGCCGTGAGACGTGGGCCCAGCGGCGGCCCGTCTGCTTGCGGCGCCGGACTCGCCGCGTGCTGCCCCGCGGCGCCGGGTCTGGAGCCCGCCGGCCTGCCCGCCCCCGGCTTCCCGGCAGAGCGCTGGGCTGCGGGGGCCTTCCCTCCTCCGGGGATCTTCCCCACGGAGGGCTCGGGCGCGGGGAGGCGCTTGCCTACCGCTAACGCCCCCCCCTTTGCGCGGCCGTTTCACACCTACATGTGCTTTCGCCAATCGGCTTTATAATAAAGACTCTTCATAAACCTACAGCTGAGCTAATAACGGTGTTATCACCCAAACCCGACAGCTGCCTGGTCTGTCTGTCCGCCCCAGCTGATGGAAGGACTGCCCGGGTTACAGGCGAAGGCGGAGGAAGCTGGGCTCTGAGATGGAGCAGGGGACTTCTCCGCACCGCACGAGAAGCGGGTACTTGGCTCATCGCGGCACTCAGCCAGCCTGTGCGCACTCGTATGCCGGCTCAAGGGGATGCCCATTCGCTCCTACCAAAAGACAGCTCAGGGAGGCTCACAAGAGATAGGTGTGTGAATGGATAGAGAACGCAGTGAGGGATGGTTGAGGTTTGCTCCCAACCTCTGAGCAAGACTCCACCTATTTTAAACGGTTTTTTTCTTTCTGTTCAAAAATCTTTTTTTTTCTTCTTTCGATGTCCCAAAATATTTAGTTGTAAACCAGAAACATTTTTTTTTGTTATTATGATTAAAGCAACGAAGGTGGTTTTATTCATTATATAATTGTACTGTACTTAGTCGCTCAGCTGTATCCGATTCTTTGCAACCCCACGGACTATAGCCTGCCAGGCTCCTCTGTCCATGGGATTCTCCAGGCAAGAATACTGGAGTGGGTTGCCATGCCCTCCTCCAGGGGATCTTCCCGACCCAGGACTCAAACCCAGGTCTCTCTCCTGCACTGAAGACAGATTCTTTACCATCTGAGCCACATTGTAGAATTAATAATGTGTAATTCAAGCAACTTTATTTTCTTTAAACCAATGAATAGACTTACTCAGTACATGATACTTATGGCAGTACTATGGCCACACAATACGAGAATTATCCTGAATGTCATGTATCACACTGTTTTATCCTAAGCAACTCTTGAAACATTTTGGAAATTGAAAGGTTAATGACCTCATAGATTTGTTTCTTAGAAGAAATGATACAAATAAAGTTCTGACCTTAAAAGCCAGAACTTGACTGGTATTAATTTTGTGAAATTGTTACCAACTCAGTTCAGATTTTTGGATCATCTCATTTATCTTTTCATGACAAATATTAAACATTTTCAAACCGTATTAATCATTTTCAAATGATCAGTAGTTTTCCTGATAAGAATATTTGTCAAAACAGTGCTTGCTACTGTTATAATTACAGTCTTGCTGATCTCTGGTGTCATCTTTGCCAGTGGAGAACAGGACTAAAAAGGAAATTTAACTTCATTCAAGTGAAAACTAAGGAATGTTAGCCTGTTAACTAAGAGAGGTGGTGGAAGCGACTCGAGCCTCCAGTTGCCTCTGCCAGCCGAGACGCGGACGACGCAGCTAGTCTAAATAGGAAATCTGTTTGGTCATCCTGCCTGATGCTACAAGTTTTAGCAAGTACTGAAAGCCCAATCACGGCGTATAATCACTGCCTCGGGAATTTCAAAAATCAGGCAATCAGAGAAAAAAACTCGTTTACCAGATATCTACTCCCTTAATCAGTATCTAATTATACAGGAATTGTGTTTTGGAAATATTATACTTTAACGTTTCATTTCAGAATTGCAGTCTAATTACACAGAATTCGGATACGTTTATATTAAATATTGTGGATGAAGCTCTAGTAAATGCACTCTAATATCATTAATTTAACGTTTAGGGGGCAAATACCAGTTATTTTCTGTCTTGTTTAGTCACTAAGTCGTGTCAGGCTTGTTTGCAAGGCCGGGGACTGTAGCCCTCCAGGCTCCTCTGTCCATGGAATTCTTTAGGTAAAAGTACTGGACTGGGTTATCATTTCCTTCTCCAGGGGATCTTCCTGACCCAGAGATCGAACCCACATCTCCTGCATTAGCAGGCAGATTCTTTACCAGTGAGTCACCAGGGAATCTTGCAGAGATCACTTGCCCTCAAGAGCCATTCATAATGATTTGAATATTAAAGCAAATTCATAAAATAAAGTTTAAAACTTTCAAAAACTTAACTGAACATGTCATTGATTCAAGTGTACTTATAAAAAAATCACAAAATGTTTAAGAAATTATTTCCCCAAGTAAATAGAGTATAGTACAAAGTATTTTTGTTGCTATTTAGTAAAAAGCTACCAAAATTCAGACAGGTGGAATTTGTGTTCGCCTTCTCTTATAACCTTGAAATGTAACTAAAATTTTAACGGTGATAAAAATAGTGCATGTAAATTCATCTTCATCTTGATTTTTCTAAACACTCCTAGTGAGCCAATAGTCATGAAAATGTTAAAAAGCAAAAAAAGGAAAGACATGAAGAAGAGATGAACAACAATGTGAATAATTCACAAACTGACATTTGATTCTTGACTTCTTGAGAATTCACCATATATACTACCACAAAAAATAAAAACAAANACACTCCTAGTGAGCCAATAGTCATGAAAATGTTAAAAAGCAAAAAAAGGAAAGACATGAAGAAGAGATGAACAACAATGTGAATAATTCACAAACTGACATTTGATTCTTGACTTCTTGAGAATTCACCATATATACTACCACAAAAAATAAAAACAAAAAATGAGAAAAGCCAGGAACAAAAATCGTGGTCCAAAATATCTTGGTGGTAACCTGTTTGCTATTTTCTGTCCTGAAGATTTTAGGCAAAGTTTCAATTAAAATGGATTGTAATTAAATTATTTTGGGCAGAAAAGTGCCTTAGCCTTTGATTAAGTTGATCATTTCAACATTTTAAAATGCTTAATCTATTTCTTAAAATGACATCAAGTTGTGCCATTGCCATTTATGGAGGTTCACATGCGCCCAGTGCATTTAAAGATTTGGCTCTCTTTTCTCTTTTTTCATTACTCCTGGAAAATAGGATTGATTCAGTCTTATGCACATGCAGAATGGCATGGACATGGTGCCAAGTATGCCCCATTCAGGAAAAAACAAAGCTCAAAAGGACATTTCTTTTTACGCAGCAGCCAAAATTATGCAGACGTAGAAATTAAAAATCCTGAGACCACTTGCCAGAAATTGTTCGGGGAAAATTTACTTGCGTTGTTTTCCCTTTCCCACTCACAAATAACAGATTTATAAATACCAAAAAGTGCATGCATGCTCAATCTTGTCCAACTCTGCAACCCCATGGACTGTGACCTGCCAGGCTCCATTGTCCCTGAGATTTTCCAGGCAAGAATGCTGGTGTGGGTTGCCATTTCACACTCTACGGGATCTTCCAGACTAAGGGATTAAACCCACATTTCTTGCATCTCCTGCATTGGCACCTGATGCCACCTGGGAAGCCCAAATACCAAAACAGGCTCCATCGAGACAGTGTAATGGGCAAAGTTGTTCTTTGATGACGCCTTTCTCTCCTACCTGTGTCCAGATCCTCCTATCCTGGGACCGTTTTCCATGCCCAGCTATTTGGAGCCTGTCTGCCTTTTCCGAGCATACTCCATCGGTTCATGTATGAAGGACTTTCCTTATGGTTCCAGAGTCTAAGGCTGTCACGATCATCTTTCCCAACTCTTTTAGATCCTGTATTTCTGTGTTATCCCATGTCACGCTGAATCTAGTAAAAGACGCAAACTTGCCTTCAGTGATAAGGGCCACTAACTTACTGGGTACAGAATACTTTCTATTAAGGCTCTTTAAATTTATCAGCTGAAATGTGCATCAGTTGATAGTGGCCGACCACTGACACTCAGCTTTTAGAAGCTCTTGGGTAGTGTCACTATGAGAGAGAAAAGGAGAGTGTTTACGGCACATCCACTTTCTGTGGGCACGGTGGGAACAGCTCCTGATGGGTGGAGTATGGTGGCTTAATTCAACAAGCCTCTGGGGATAAAGTCTCTTATTCAAGCAAGCAAAAGAACTCTTTACAAACCGCTCAATCATTCATTCGGCCATTTACTCAACACATCTTACTGTGCAGGCCCTGGGGATACAGAGGAGGGGAATATAGACTTCACGTATCTTCCTGTGGCTTATGCTGTTTAATGCATTTTATCAACTCGATTCTGGCAGAAAGTATATTTAGGAGAACCCTGGATAAAGGCATGATCTCTCAGTGATTCCTTTCTGAAAGGATAGTCTTAAAATAGAAGTTAAATTACCTACCTCTCATAACTAGACAAATTCAATTGTTTAATTGAGTAACCAACAAAATATCTGAAAGTATATCCGTAACGTACTGGTATTCATGGAGCATATTGGAGCCATTGCATTCTGTGCTTGGAGCCACGGAAACAAGACCCCTGTGACACTCAGACTGCATAGGCTTATGTCCGTCACCAGGCGAAGCACTGGGATGCTCACTGGTAGAGGAGATGTAAGACCACCTCTCTTGGAGCTCTACTCTCTTAATAGCCACTCTAGGAAGCTCCTAGGATGGTGGTCGGGCCCACTTTACAAATGAGTAAAGTGAAATTAAGATTCCACGTGGCTGCAGATTCAAACCCGCTGTTCTCTTGCAGTACTTGCTCCGGGCAGGACGGTTTCATTTTCAGGTGCCTGGAAGTTCCTTCTGTGTCCCTTCTTGCTTCCTTCACACACAGCCTTCCCGACGCAGTAAGTAGAACAGATGTCATGGCTTGACTACATTTTGTCACCTGCAGAGGCGACAGGCGTTCTTCCAAAGCTAATGTTCCCATTAGCGGTGTCCGAGGACTATCTCTGAATCCTGTCTCCATCGTGTGCAAACGTTTCAGGCTAAACATACGGTCAAAAGTCATTAAATACGCACTTTGTGCGAGATTTCTGAGAACTGATCATTTTTCCCCAACAGAAAGGATTCTGTGGAATGAGTGATTAAATTAATGAAACACCATACAGTGTGTTTACGAGGTTGGTATGTGGTAATGGCAGAAACAATAAACACAGAGAGCGTTGCTTTGTTGTTCCGAGGAATTTATTGTCCCTGACTATGATCTGAGAACAGATGGCGGAGGCTGTCAGCTGGGTTGTGAGCCCCGGCAAGCAGGAAGTAGGTGATGATAAACGGTTGGTAATTTCCCTTAGCGGAGCAACCGCAGGCTCCGCCGGAAAGAGTAGATGCTAGTCTGAAACCTCATCTGTGCAATCTTGTCCAATACTTCATTTTTTTTTTTTCTTTAAGGAAAGAAAACACAGAGGTCTTGTTCTTTGCCTTTGTGAGATCTTCAGAAAGCTCGATAATTTGTTTGCTCCTGAAAGACAATTATCAGCTGTNGGCGAGCCCTGCGGGGTGCCGAGCGGTGTCCCTCCCTCCACCTCCCATCAGTCAGGCTGAAGAGCGTCTGAGCCCCTCCTCCTGCCTTTAAGGCTGTCTCCGCTCAAACTCCAGAGGCCTTGCCCCTCTGCGATCACTCCCAGTAGAGTCGTTAAGGTTCAGAGAGACTCGACTGTGACTCCAGAGACTCGCTCCCTTCTATTTCGGATGGAGTCTATTTGTGTTCATATTATTATCTCAGAGTGTGGGAAACGCTGGACGTGTTCCTCGTTTCCAACAGAATGTGCTCTGCTCAAGCCTTCGGTGGAATCCCTCCCTGCCTGTAAAATTGTGGGTATCTTTTGTGAATGCCCTCTCATAAAATCCTCCCTATTGCCACGAGTAGGGTGAACGTTTTTATAGCAGTTCTTGACTTTAGATGAGAAAAGAGTATCTTCTCAGCTTAATGTCGCTGAGAAAAATGTGCCTACCCCTTAGAAGTTCTCCTAGTGTTAATAACTACTGCCCTTTGAAGGGAAAGACTATATTGGCCTTTATCTAAGTAAATTACAGTTCATGTATGTTAGGATATAAGCACATCTTTTACTCAATCTGGAAAAACAGAATTATCTTTTACCTGAAGAGCCTAGTTGTTCATTGGTGATTTTTGAGCTTGAGAAGCATTTCTTTGCCCTTTAAAAATGTAAATGTTTGAAGTCTATTCCTGTAAGAGGCTGCTAGAGGTCACTAGTGAAATCAATTGCAAAGTTTCACAGGGAAATTCAAAGTTATTGCCTGGGCAAAGTATTTTGAGCTTATCAATTTCAAGAACAATCCCATTAGGGAGAAAAACCCAATTATTCTCCTACTGGAAGAAACAGAAGCCTTGAGAAGTAATAAGTTACAGGGGGGAAACAAAGCAGACCACATCCTAATACTGAAGCATGTACACACGTGCCTTCTTTATCATCAGGATAGCAGTCACGTTTCACAGGTGACAAAACTGAGGCCCACTGAGAACAACGACTTGTTTAAAAGGGAATTTTTTGGCAGATTCAGGCATAGAGGGGAGGCTTTCCAACCCCTAGGAATGTTCTTCTTTAGAGAATCTCTGTGTCTCTTCTCTAGTCCATTTTATCCAGAGATCCCTTCTTGTTTTGTTTTTACTTGACCATCTCCTCCTTGTTAGCATATTTTCTTTACCACGTTCCTAGGGCTCCTACTGGGAGAAGGCAAGGGCACCCCATTCCAGTACTCTTGCCTGGAGAATCCCATGGACGGAGGAGCCTGGTGGGCTGCAGTCCACGGGGTTGCTATGAGTCGGATACGACTGAGCGACTTCACTTTCACTTTTCACTTTCATGTTGGAGAAGGAAATGGCAACCCACTCCAGTGTCCTTGCCTGGAGAATCCCAGGGACGAGGGAGCCTGGTGGGCTGCCGTCTGTGGGGTCGCACAGAGTCGGACGCGACTGAAGCGACTTAGCAGCAGCAGCAGAGCCCGCATCGTGTTATGTCTCTCCACGGCAGTGACTGCTGATTCTGGGCCACGTGCCTGTCTTCCTCTGGTAATCTGTGTTTCTGGTTCTCCTGGGACACTGCTTGTTTTCCTTGTTGTGGCTGCTTGACTTTGATTTTGTGCTTTTCCTTTCCGTCGGGGGGACGCTGCTTCCTCCACACGTTTCCCTGTTTCTGTAATTGAGCCCCGTGCCCTGCTGCCACTCTCGCCCCCCTCCACCCATATTCCAAGTTGCTGTGCTCTGCCTGTATTTTCCCCTTGATTCTCCTTCATTTGTCCCATCTCCGCCTCTTGGATTTGTTCTCACTCTTCATCCAAAGACACAGTTCCCTATATTTTCTTTCTTTCTCTCAATATAACCACTCTCATCTTCTTGTTCTTTCCTGATTTAGATACGACTCTCCATGTAAAATGAAAAGCAAGGAAAATGTCCTGTTTGTAGGCATTCACATTCCTGTTTAACCATATGGGTCAATGTAAAACTGAAAACCATATTGGTGCTTTCATACATAACCGTGCTCCCAAAACACGACTGTTGTATTCCTTTGGATTCGGACACAGTGCTTGTGGCAGTTCTTGTGGGGAGCGGTCACACATGGGCCCACTAGGACGGCATCAGCTCCCTGCCTTCTGAGCCTTGTCGCAGCCTGAGCTGCATGCGGCCTCAGAAGTCTAACGACCCTGTCTTAGATGCAGAGGATGAAGAGGGTCTGCTGCCTCTAGCTGGACTGTGGATTAGGAAGACTGATCAAAAGAGAAGCCCAGTCCCCTTGCCCTTGACACCCCGCTAACCGTGGAGCAGAATAAGCTATAGGCTGAATAGATAGGCAGAGCCCATCGATCGAATAAGCCCTCTCCAGATCAATGGAGAGGGGCATGCTCTATCTATGCCCCTCTAGAGAGAGTAGCAATCTGCAGTGTTCAGATGGCTTCAGATGTGGGTGTTCACGGGAGCTATTCTGAAGAGGAGCAGGGTCTGGCCTTCGGGAGCAAGCTCAGTCCGCACTCCCCTGGGGCTGAGGACCAGCAGCCAGGGTGACCCAGGGAGGCCCACTGCACAGAACAGCCTCATGTTGGAAGGACACGGTTTGATGTTTACTCCAGAACCTGGTCAGAAGGCAGAGAGGGGACTTAAAGGGTGATTGGCAATGCTCCTTTTCTCATGAAGATTCCCAGTTTGAGGAAGTAAGATTATTTTGATGATTCTCTCTCTCTCTCACACAGATATACATATTCATATATTCACAGCTGCTTTGTTACAATATGCATCTCTAAAACCTCTGAAATAAAAAAAATAAATTTAGAGCCATTAGACTTTAGACCAGTAAAGCCTTCCAATTGATTAGTTGCATATTCGTGTTTAAGAGATGACCCTCTGGATTGCAGAACAAGAGGACGTTTCATTCCCCCACCCTCCACGAGGACCGGATATGATCTCCATTCTCTCCAAAGCTGTTTCTTTGCAGGCCATCTGTGCCAATACACCCCGTATCTCCCAGAACTTGCTGAGAACTGTGAAAGTTCGAAAGATACTGTTCTGGTAAACAATAATGGGTCAAGTATGAGACATACAATAGATGCTTAGAGATCTTCGGGAAAAGTATTTTGATAAGGTTATAAAGAATTTGTAAATGACGTTTAATTCTCTCCTATTCTAAAATGGTTATCTGCCTGACATATTCATAGTGGATTAATTTATGCTTTTTATTTGGCCCCGGATGGATAAACTAAATGGAATTAGAATTATACAAGTAAATGTTATTTCAAACCCTCCAGTAGCAGGAAATAGCTTTATAACAGAATTACATAACAGCTGGTGCTGCCTCCAGTGACCGGAATGGTAATGTTTTCTTTTGATTCCCTTGCAACCACACAGGGCTGTTTAGCTGCACGTTCTTCAAAGACTTTCGGCAGCATGAGGCAGAGTTAAGGGACGTTAGGGTTTGATAGGGATAAATAAATAATATGTTACTTATTTATAAATATGTTGCAGCATAAAGTGCGATCTCCTCATCTGGGTTCAACTTTGCAAAGTTATGTCACTGTTTTAAATGGAATAAAACATTTAACAACCTGCTCAACCACGCTTCTCAAATATCACCGCGCAGCCGGATCACCTATGAGACACGTTAAAATGCAGGTTCGGGCAGAGTCAGTGATGCTGTTGGAGTCTGCCCTGCTCTTCTGGGAGCAGAAGTCTCCAGCCCTGCTGGGGTTTGTCAGAACTGACACGTGAGGTCGTGCCTGTCCTTGAGTCTGCAGATCTAGGCACTTCTGGAGGGGGATCTGGCTTTTGAGGTGGGGGCTTGGGATCTGAATTCAGCACCTGCAGTTCACGTAAAGTAGTCATCATCCTCAGTGTCCCAGGGTCACCTTGAGGCAAGGTCTTGATCGCATTCCGAGTGTTCACCCCTCACGTACCAAATAATGTGCCTGCCATTGACTTTGTGCTCAGTATTTTTTTTTTAACTCAGATTTGAATAAACAGTTGCTTAAACTCATTAAATTCATTCACTTACATTTGCCTGTTTGTTTGAAGAAACCCATCTGAGTTCTCAGTAGGGCCAGCTGATTTCAGAAGTCGGCATTGGCAGTTCTGAGGTGGAACAGAAGGGAAACGAGGCGTGGAAGGCGTGCAGGCTCTGCTTGGCTGAGAAGCAGACCTGTCTTCAATGAAACAGGACTCAGAGAACCCGCCCCTCTTCTAGCTGATTTTGCAAAGGCCTTCAGGCTCGGGGCCAATTCACCTCCAGCCTAGAGCACAGTGGATGGTCCAGGAACATCCGAGGAAAAAGCCATGTGGTCTTGGAAACAAATAGCATCAGCATTCTGAGGTCCACCTTCGAGGGTGGCACCTGGAGAAGCTACACAGGAGGTCACGGTTGCCAAGATCCACTGGATCCGGAGCGCTTATCAACCAGTTTTTGTCAAAGCTAGATAAAATGGAAACTTTTGTGTTTACATCAGATATCCTCACAACACCCGGTGCTGCAGCTGCTGTGGGTCGCATGCAAAGCAGAAGAGGCACAGCAAGGGTGAGTCTGGGCAGATCCAAGGCCCATGAGGTTTACAGGCTCCTGTCTTCTCCAACAGTCCCGTGGTTAGAAACTGAGGGGCAGATAAGGAGAGAATACACAAATTACAAACACGCCCCTGACCGTCATTTCTCTTAGAGATAAAACTGCACAGATGCTAGTCCAGGGTTCATTCAAAACAGCACACGTGCTGCTGAGTGGCGGTGAGGGTTAAAGCCGTGCCCAGATAATTCCATGGGCTCTACACCGTCCCCAGAAGGTGTACAGACAGTGCAGTGGACCCTGGAGCAAGAGACTTTTTTTGTTCCCGAGATCTCAAGGCAAAGTCAGACTAGCACAATCTCTTCCTTATTTTCTCCTAGACTGTCAGGCAGTCCTTGTTAGGTTCTATGAACGTGATTTTACTGAATATGCTTAAATTCAAGGGATTACGAATTGGCTCCATTTTGCAACTTGTTTTTTAAATCTTAAATGACAACCTTTGTAGAATTTCTTTCAGTAAAAGTCCCTGAGTAATAATGTAACTAATTCGCAAGAGTGAAGAATGTTAAATGCTGGCAACATGTGGCCCCTTGCTCTTTAGAGTCAACAAAGGGAGGAGACGATGACATCAACCCTTAGAACGCATTCTGTAGCACAGGTCTGCGTGGGGGCCGGAGGGGAAGTTTTCTGTGCTCTGGGACTGATGAACGTTTCATACCAAAAAGACAAAAAATAATGTGTCACCTTAGAAGCTTTGGAGTTTGGGCTTCCCTTATGGCTCAGCTGGTAAAGAATCTGCCTGCAGTGAAGGAGACCTTGGTTGGATCCCTGAGTGGGGAAGATCCCCTGGAGAAGGGAAAGGCTACCCACTCCAGTATTCTGGTTTGGAGAATTCCTTGGACTGTATAGTCCATGGGGTCGCAAAGAGCTGGACACGACTGAGCCACTTTCACTTAGAAGCTTAACAATAGTCTTAAATACTAATGGGTAGGAATTTACAAACTAAAAGTCTCACTTGTTTGCATATTCTCACAGTTTCTCCCTACAGATTGCAAGAGTTAACGGGGAATGTATCGATAGTCATTTTTGCAGTGGAAATGTTAGACAATACCTTAACAAAGAATTCGAAATGAACATCACCCCTGGGAGTGGACAGTGTGTTTTTAAATGTGGTGCCCCGAGAATCACCGTTCTGTGTTACTCTGGTTGGAGGCACCAGACAAACCAAGAGAGGCACGTTCTGTAAAATAACTTACCCTCAGTTTTCACAATGTCAGTGTCAAGGGTTGTTCCAGATTTGAAGGAGACTCATGAGACGTGACAACTAAGTACCTTGTCCTCGTGGACTGAATCTGCCTCAGAACTGGGGGGCGTCATAAAGGACATTAGGAGACACTGTTGGCTTTATGGAATGTGTATGTCGTGAAACCATGATGTTGATGTTGCATTTACTGACTCTGATGGCTGCATTATGTACTGTTATAATGTAAGACAACACCCTCCTTTGGATTTAAGACTTAGATGAGTATTAAGGACTAATATTATGTAAACGGTTATGTGTGTGTGTGTGTGTGTGTGTGTGTGTGTGTGTGTGTGTGTGTGTATGAGTGCTCAGTTGCTCAGTTGTGTCTGACTCTGAGACACCATGAACTATAGCCCCCTGGGCTCCTCTGGCCATGCGATTCTCCAGACAAGAATAATGGAGTGGGTTGCCATTTCCTTCTCCAGGGGATCTTTGCAACTCAGGGATCAGACCTGCATCTTCTGCAAGTCTCCTGTATTGCAGGCAGATTCTTTACCACTGAGGCTCCTGGCTCCTGGGAATCCTCTTATGTATGTATATGTATATGTATATATATACACACACACACCCTTTTTCAAATGGTTCAGGGAAAAAAACTGACAAGGTCATTCAACACTTAGAAGACACATATGATGACACAAAATAATTGTGATATAAAAATAAAAGGACATTTGAAAAA
>SJYX01000073.1:25076-77353 GCA_006410675.1 Oreotragus oreotragus
GGGACACACAGAGGCAGACACAACTGGGGTAGGCGCATATGCATGCACGCTGTTGACAGTACTTTAAACATTAAAACTCATCAAAAGAAGTTAGGAAGGTGCAGAGCACGTTGGTAACCGTGGATGGTAATCTTAAGGGCAGCTACTACTGATCCATGAAGTGTCCTTCGGCAATGAAACTGGTTTGACCCATGATGCCATGTTTAATGTGCCCTTGTTCTTACTTTTGATCTCAAGTCCTGCAAATGAACTGATGACAGGCACTCTGTTAAGCAGTTAGGCAGCCAGGCTCCAACAGCAGGCACCCCTCCTCCAGCTTCTTGTCTGTATGGTTAATCATGCCCTGTAGTTTATAAGTGTACGGGTTCTCTTAGTTAAACTGTACGCTCTCCTAGAAATTATCATGATGGATCTACTTTTTAAAAATCCCTGGATTGATGATTGGTTCAAGAAGGCGTGGTAGGGAATTCCCTGGTGGTCCGTGCTTAGGATGCAGTGCTTTCACTGTCGAGAGCCTGGGTTTGATCCCTGGTTGGGAAACTAAGATCCTGCGAGCTGTGAAGCACAGCTCCCCCCGAAACCCAGAGGATGTGGATGATACATACAATGGAATGTTACTCAATTACTCAGCCATAAAAAAGAACAAAATATTGCTATTTGCCACAACATGGATGGACCTAAAGACATCATACTAAGCAAAGTAAATCAGACATAGGCAAATATACGATGCCACATGAGCTAGAGTTTAAAAAATAATACAAATGAATCTGTATACAGAACAGAAACAAGTGGATGATACATACAATGGAATGTTACTCAATTACTCAGCCATAAAAAAGAACAAAATATTGCTATTTGCCACAACATGGATGGACCTAAAGACATCATACTAAGCAAAGTAAATCAGACATAGGCAAATATACGATGCCACATGAGCTAGAGTTGAAAAAATAATACAAATGAATCTGTATACAGAACAGAAACATATTCACAGACACGGAAAACAAACTGATGGTTACCAAAGGGGAAAGGGACGAGGGGATAAATTAGGAGCGTGGGATTACCAGATACAAAGTACCATATAGAAGACAAACGAGGATTTACCATGTAACACAGGGAAATACTTTCAGTAATCTTGTAACAACCTACAATAGAAAATAACCTGGAAAAAAATATATATAACCGAATTTCTTTGCTATACACCTGAAACTAACACAATACTGCAAATCAACTATACATCAATTAAAAATGTCCCTGAATGACTCAGGCCCCAGCCCTCACAAGTCAGTAGCATGAGGCCCACTCAGGGCTGCTTCCTCCTTTTGCCCTCCTGGGGCTGCTCCTGCTTCTCTCATAGCAACGTGGCCTTTTTTTTTTTTTCCACCTTACAAGACCATCAGCTTCAGCACAGCCTGGAAGCCTTTAATCAAAACTTCATCCTGACACCTTATTATAACCATTCTTTCAGCTGTTGCTCACAAATCTCTGTTGACACTTATGAAAACGTAGGTCAAAGGAGTGGAAAGGGTGCAGTAATCATCCAAGGCGGCCAAAGAATTGCCCCTGAAAAGTTTGTTCATGGAATTTTAAAATGTTTCTCAACTTATAGTGAGGGTATGGTGGAAATCTGTAAACCTGCTTCTCTTTTTAGACGTGCCCCAAATCCATGCCCTCTGAGCCCTGGCACCCTCTCCTCTTCAGACGGTGAGGGGCAGTCACTTTCTTCCCCGAGTGTGTCTAAGTTTGCACAGACCTCTGTTAGAGCAGTTCTTCTTCTGTAATAATGCTGTTTCTATATTTCTGTTCCCTTCTATACTATGAGCATCTCAAGGTACTGTCAAGGAGTAAAATGCTACCTCTACCCGCTCAGGGCCAGCTGAGTCTAAGAATTAAGTTGACATGCCAGGTTAACAGGAGTAAAGTGTACATGGTTTATTTAATATCTTTACATGTACATGGGAGTCTTCACAGGAAAATGAAGACCCACAAAGCGGTTAGGCTTAAGTGTTTATATACTAGGTTGGACAAAGAGTAGCAACTATGGGAAAGTAACCGAAATACATGGGAAGACTAAGGAAGATGAGCGTTACCTTCACAAGGGCTGTTGGCAAAGCTTTCTCTTGGCCTCAACTCCCCATCTCTGGGGATAAGAATGTTCTTTTCCGCCTGGTATAGGAAGGGCATCTTTCCTATGGAGTTTCATCTACTGCTTTGATGGAGAAAAAAGGAAACCAGAGCACCTTTCTTGCATCTGCTCTTTTAAAAGTACCTTTGCTGCTGCTGCTAAGTCACTTCAGTCGTGTCCGACTCTGTGTGACCCCATAGACGGTTTAGCTCACTGTAATCAACAGGTTAAAGTGGCATATTTTTCTACCCTTCAGTGGCATCCATTAGGTACTGAATAAGTGCTTGCTGAATGTATGCTGATTCCATTTATCTCCTTGTGCAACTCTAATACTCAACCAGCTTCCAGTTATCCATGCTAGTGGAGGAGAGAGGAGGCTTAGGATGAAATAAAATAATTGACGGTTCTGAGATCCAAATCCCTGAGTTGACAGGCTCTGTATATTCAGTGATGCAGTCACACCTCCGCACACAAACAGCTAGACAGCTAGGAAGATTTGAGAGGAAGTCAACTGCTTCAGACTCTACAGGATGGCTTAGCTATTCACAGGAAATAGCTAAGCGAAACCAGCAAGGTGGAATTTGCTCTGCCAGAACGCCTTTGCAGCAAATCCCAGTGGTCAAATGTCTTTTCCTGTCACAGCTCCAGGCCAGCAGCTTCACTTCATTAAAACTGCAGATGATTCGTTTTATCCTGTATGCCTTGATGCCAGTTTCAGCCTAGGAGGCGTGGAAAGTAAGGTTGAAGAAGTAAGCTGGCCTTGCCTGTGGGGAGGACTTGGAGTTGGAGTGGAACCACTAAAGAGCAGGAGAGGAACGTGCAGAGAGGTGGCTTACTGAGCACCCATCTGAGGATGGCATGAACAGGGCAGAGGGAGGCAGGGGAAAGTCATTTGGGGAGGGGCTGAGACAACAAGTGAGAAAAAAAGTCTTTGAATGGAAGTAGGGTATCAGTTCAGTTTAGTTCAGTCACTCAGTCGTGGCTGACTCTCTGTGACCCCATGGACTGCAGCATGCCAGGCTTCCCTGTCCATCACCATCTCCCGGAGCTTGCCCAAACTCATGTCCATTGAGTTGATGATGCCATCCAACCATCTCATCCTCTGTTTTCCCCTTCTCCTCCTGACTTCAATCATTCCCAGCATCAGGGGCTTTTCAAATGAGTCAGTTCTTCACATCAGGTGGCCAAAGTATTGGAGTCTCAGCTTCAGCATAAGTCCTTCCAATGAATATTCAGGACTGATTTCCTTTAGGATGGACTGGCTGGATCTCCTTGCTATCCAAGTGTGGAGAAGGCAATGGCACCCCACTCCAGTGTGCTTGCTTGGAAAATCCCATGGATGGAGGAGCCTGGTAGGCTGCAGTCCATGGGATCGCACAGAGTTGGACACGACTGAAGCAACTTAGCAGCAGCAGCAGCTATCCAAGAAACTCTCAAGAGTCTTCTCCAACACCACAGTTCAAAAGCATCAATTCTAAAGCAGAAAGGGAAAAGTGATAAAGGACAATAAATTAAAGCAAGGCTCAGAAGCAAAGAGAGTCCATTTTAGATGACCTCCAATTTCTCAGGTATGGGGGAAATGTGAGGAGAGGAGCATAGTTTTCATCTTTGGATTGACATGGGCATTGTGGGAATTTGAGGGGTCGACTGAAGTTAGTCCTCTGAGGTCTTTTTTAGCCAGCAAGACCCGCCACCTCCCAGTGCAACCCAGAGGCATCTGCTTTGGAGAAGAAGTGAAACAAGGCAAAGAGCAAGTCTCTGGGACCAGACAGGACGACTGTGTACCTCTCTGGGCCCCATGCATGTGTCTCTTCGCTTCTCTGGATGTCTTTCCCCCTTTCAAGCAGTCAGCAAAGACATACTGAGATCTTTGCAGATACTGTGGGGTTTTTTTCTTTCTTTTCACAAATTGGAGATTTGTGGCAATCCTGCAATGAGCAAGTCTATTTTTTTTTTTAGCAGCAGCTTTGTTTTTGATTGAGGAATGTACTTTGTGTTTGAGACATAATGCTATTGTGCACTTAACCGCCTACAGTAGACTGGGGACGTAGTGTTGACAGGTGCAGGGAAACCAGGGAATTTGTGTGGCTTGCTTTGTTGCAATATTCGCTTTGGTGCGGTGGTCTGGAGCCCAGCCTGCAGCATCTCCCAGCTCTGCCTGTGTTCAACATTCATTCATTCAGTTTGTGTTTACTCATTCACTCATTCGTTCAGTTTGTGCTTATAGAGTGCCTAATATACACTGTTGGAGGTGCTGGAGTTAAAGCAGTGAACAAATCACACGGGTGAACTAATCTTGTTGTCTAATGTTTCAGCTGGGGAGACAAGTGAGAAGTAAAAAAAAGTCACAGTTCCTCATCTCTTTTTTTTTTTTTTTGACCATGCTGCACAACATGTGGGATCTTAGTTCTCTGACGAGAGATCGAGCCCATGGCCCTGCACTGGAAGCAGAGTCCTAACTGTTAGACCCCCAGGGAAGTCCCTGCTCATCGTGATAAAGGCTATAAAGGGAGGAAGTCAGGGTTATTAGGGGGAAGGTTCGGAGGTGGCTTCGTTTGAGCTGGGAGGTAGGGGATGGCCTCTCTGAGAGACAGTCACTGAGCCAAGATCTAAGACAGAAAGCTCCAGCTGTGAAACCCCAAGGCAAAGCCCTGCTGGGTGGCGGCGAGCAAGTGCACTAGCTTTGAGATGGGAATGAATCCAGAGCCAGCGGACAGGCGCAGGGGAGCCAGAGCGGCTGAGAGGCAGGCAGGGGTGGGGTGGGGGTGGCGGGGAGGAGAGGAGGTGAGTCTGAAGCAGCAGGAAGCAGACGGTAGGGTCACCAAGGCCCCAGCTGAGGCCTTGAAAGGTTGCTTTCTCCTCTGCGCTCTGCCACCGATTTCCTGTGTGGCTAAGGACAGTCATCCTGGGTCTCAGTTTGCGTGCTGCAAGATGGGAGGCTTGGCTAAGATGATGTGGCCGGCCACAGCAGAGCACTTCATGTTGTTTGTTTCAGAGGAAGAATCTTTAACGTTCTTGGCAGTGTGTTCTGGGCCCAGCGCTGTTAGGGGCTAATGACCACTCTCCTGTCAGCTGGCTCCAGGTTCCCTGCGAACAGCATTTCCCCAAAGGGCGGCCCTTAGGACGCCTTCACTGGGCTGCTCTCCCTGTCACTAGAACACGGCATTCTGCCCACCTCCCCAGATCTGCTTATGCTCAACACCCACCTTTCCGTTGTCCCTTTGTTCATCCCTCAGCTACTTTTGATTGTTGCTTTTGAACTGTGGTGTTGGAGAAGACTCTTGAGAGTCCCTTGGACTGCAAGGAGATCCAACCAGTCCATCCTAAAGGAGGTCAGTCATGAGTGTTCATTAGAAAGGCTGATGTTGAAGCTGAAACTCCACCTGATGCGAAGAACTGACTCACTGGAAAAGACCCTGATGCTGGGAATGATTGAAGGCAGGAGGAGAAGGGGACAACAGAGGATGAGATGGTTGGATGGCATCACCGACTCAATGGACATGAGTGAGTACACTCCGGGGGTTGGTGATGCACCGGGAAGCCTGGCGTGCCGCAGTCCATGGGGTCGTGAAGAGTAGGACACGACTGAGCGACTAAACTGAACTGAACTGAACGGCTACTTTTTGGGCTTCTAAGGTGGTGCTAATGTTAAAGAACCCACCTGGCAATGCAGGAGACACAGGAGACATGGGTTCAGTCCCTGGATCAGGAAGATCCTCTGGAGGAGGGCATGGCAACCCACTCCAGTATTCTTGCCTGGAAAATCCCATGGACAGAGGAGCCTGGTAGGCTGTAGTCCACAGGGTCCCACAGAGTCAGATGCCACTGAAGCGACTTAGCACACACCACACATCTACTTTTAAGCTCTAGATTAAACCCCACCCTGTTCATAAAGCCTTCTTTGAGCATGCATCCTCCTTGGAGACCCAGGTTCAATTCCTTGCTAGGGAAGATCCCCTGGAGAAGGAAATGGCAACCCACTCCAGTATTCTTGCCTGGAGAATCCATGGACAGAGGAGCCTGCAGGCTACAGGGTCTTGGTGTCACAAGAGTCAGATATGACTTGGCAACCAAACCACCAACCACCCCCTTAAATCCAAGACAGTTGATTTCCTCCATTTACAAGCATTCACATGTTATTGGTTGTTTTCCTTTATACACATTTTAATTTTTCCAGCATTATTCATTATTCTAACCTCTGGGTGGTGTATTAGTCAGGGTTATCCAGAGAAATGGAACCGACCAATAAGGTGTGTGTATATGGTGTGTGTCTGTGTGTACTGAAAGACACTTATTTTAAGGAATTGGCCCACACAATCTGGGGGGCTGGCAAATCTGAAATCTGCAATGCTGTTGGCAGGCTGGAGACCCATAGAAGAGCTGATGTTCCAATCTTGAGTTTGAAGACACCCTGGAGATATTAACAGAACTGTCTTTGTTCTTAAGCCCATCAACTAATTGAATGAGACCCACCCATGTTAGGGAGGATAATCTGCTTGACTCAGTATCTACTGATTTAAATGTTAATCACATCTATAAAATACTTGCACAACAATGTTTAGACTAAAGCTTGACCAAACAACTAGGTGCCATAGCCTAGTCAATCCTAAAGGAAATCAATCCTGAATATTCATTAGAAGGACTGATGCTGAAGTTCCAACACTTGGGCCACCTGATGTGAAGAGCTGACTCATTAGAAAAGACCCTAATGCTGAGAAAGATTGAAGGCAGGAGGAGAAGGGGGCAACAGGGGATGAGATGGTTGGAAGGCATCACCGACTCGATGGACATGAGTTTGATTGAACTGCGGGAGTTGGTGATGGACAGGGAGGCCTGGCGTGCTGCAGTCCATGGGGACTTTAAGAGTCAGACATGACTGAGCGACTGAACAACAGCAGATAGCCTAGCCAAACTGACACACGAAATCAGCCATCATAGGCGAGGGCGTAGCCTTATAAATGTGTGTATTCTTCAGTAAACTCAGCATAAATGCATCATGTGCAGTAATACTTGATAAAGAGATAACTAAAGGGCTCCAGTGAGTGTGTGTACGCCTTCATTCCACAAACACTATGTTTAATGAGCACCTGCTTTGTGCCAGGGAAGATCCCTTGGAGGAGGGCATGGCAAGCCACTCCAGTTCTGTTGCCTGGAGAATCCCATGGACAGAGGAGGCTGANGGGGAGGAGAGGAGGTGAGTCTGAAGCAGCAGGAAGCAGACGGTAGGGTCACCAAGGCCCCAGCTGAGGCCTTGAAAGGTTGCTTTCTCCTCTGCGCTCTGCCACCGATTTCCTGTGTGGCTAAGGACAGTCATCCTGGGTCTCAGTTTGCGTGCTGCAAGATGGGAGGCTTGGCTAAGATGATGTGGCCGGCCACAGCAGAGCACTTCATGTTGTTTGTTTCAGAGGAAGAATCTTTAACGTTCTTGGCAGTGTGTTCTGGGCCCAGCGCTGTTAGGGGCTAATGACCACTCTCCTGTCAGCTGGCTCCAGGTTCCCTGCGAACAGCGTTTCCCCAAAGGGCGGCCCTTAGGACGCCTTCACTGGGCTGCTCTCCCTGTCACTAGAACACGGCATTCTGCCCACCTCCCCAGATCTGCTTATGCTCAACACCCACCTTTCCGTTGTCCCTTTGTTCATCCCTCAGCTACTTTTGATTGTTGCTTTTGAACTGTGGTGTTGGAGAAGACTCTTGAGAGTCCCTTGGACTGCAAGGAGATCCAACCAGTCCATCCTAAAGGAGGTCAGTCATGAGTGTTCATTAGAAAGGCTGATGTTGAAGCTGAAACTCCACCTGATGCGAAGAACTGACTCACTGGAAAAGACCCTGATGCTGGGAATGATTGAAGGCAGGAGGAGAAGGGGACAACAGAGGATGAGATGGTTGGATGGCATCACCGACTCAATGGACATGAGTGAGTACACTCCGGGGGTTGGTGATGCACCGGGAAGCCTGGCGTGCCGCAGTCCATGGGGTCGTGAAGAGTAGGACACGACTGAGCGACTAAACTGAACTGAACTGAACGGCTACTTTTTGGGCTTCTAAGGTGGTGCTAATGTTAAAGAACCCACCTGGCAATGCAGGAGACACAGGAGACATGGGTTCAGTCCCTGGATCAGGAAGATCCTCTGGAGGAGGGCATGGCAACCCACTCCAGTATTCTTGCCTGGAAAATCCCATGGACAGAGGAGCCTGGTAGGCTGTAGTCCACAGGGTCCCACAGAGTCAGATGCCACTGAAGCGACTTAGCACACACCACACATCTACTTTTAAGCTCTAGATTAAACCCCACCCTGTTCATAAAGCCTTCTTTGAGCATGCATCCTCCTTGGAGACCCAGGTTCAATTCCTTGCTAGGGAAGATCCCCTGGAGAAGGAAATGGCAACCCACTCCAGTATTCTTGCCTGGAGAATCCATGGACAGAGGAGCCTGCAGGCTACAGGGTCTTGGTGTCACAAGAGTCAGATATGACTTGGCAACCAAACCACCAACCACCCCCTTAAATCCAAGACAGTTGATTTCCTCCATTTACAAGCATTCACATGTTATTGGTTGTTTTCCTTTATACACATTTTAATTTTTCCAGCATTATTCATTATTCTAACCTCTGGGTGGTGTATTAGTCAGGGTTATCCAGAGAAATGGAACCGACCAATAAGGTGTGTGTATATGGTGTGTGTCTGTGTGTACTGAAAGACACTTATTTTAAGGAATTGGCCCACACAATCTGGGGGGCTGGCAAATCTGAAATCTGCAATGCTGTTGGCAGGCTGGAGACCCATAGAAGAGCTGATGTTCCAATCTTGAGTTTGAAGACACCCTGGAGATATTAACAGAACTGTCTTTGTTCTTAAGCCCATCAACTAATTGAATGAGACCCACCCATGTTAGGGAGGATAATCTGCTTGACTCAGTATCTACTGATTTAAATGTTAATCACATCTATAAAATACTTGCACAACAATGTTTAGACTAAAGCTTGACCAAACAACTAGGTGCCATAGCCTAGTCAATCCTAAAGGAAATCAATCCTGAATATTCATTAGAAGGACTGATGCTGAAGTTCCAACACTTGGGCCACCTGATGTGAAGAGCTGACTCATTAGAAAAGACCCTAATGCTGAGAAAGATTGAAGGCAGGAGGAGAAGGGGGCAACAGGGGATGAGATGGTTGGAAGGCATCACCGACTCGATGGACATGAGTTTGATTGAACTGCGGGAGTTGGTGATGGACAGGGAGGCCTGGCGTGCTGCAGTCCATGGGGACTTTAAGAGTCAGACATGACTGAGCGACTGAACAACAGCAGATAGCCTAGCCAAACTGACACACGAAATCAGCCATCATAGGCGAGGGCGTAGCCTTATAAATGTGTGTATTCTTCAGTAAACTCAGCATAAATGCATCATGTGCAGTAATACTTGATAAAGAGATAACTAAAGGGCTCCAGTGAGTGTGTGTATGCCTTCATTCCACAAACACTATGTTTAATGAGCACCTGCTTTGTGCCAGGGAAGATCCCTTGGAGGAGGGCATGGCAAGCCACTCCAGTTCTGTTGCCTGGAGAATCCCATGGACAGAGGAGGCTGACAGCTACAGTCTATAGGGTGGCAAAGAATTGGGACTGAAGCAACTTAGCACCCATGCACTTTGTGCCAGGTACAGTTGTAAGGGTTAGGGAAATACCAAAGCAGAATGGAAAGTAGTTAGATCTTGTTCTTTTTTGTTCATACGTTTTAACATCTTATAGACTGCTGGATCATGGAAAAAGCAAGAGAGTTCCAGAAAAACATCTATTTCTGCTTTATTGACTATGCCAAAGCCTTTGACTGTGTGGATCACAAGAAACTGTGGAAAATTCTGAAAGAGATGGGAATACCAGACCACCTGACCTGCCTCTTGAGAAATCTGTATGCAGGTCAGGAAGCAACAGTTAGAACTGGACATGGAACAACAGACTGGTTCCAAATAGGAAAAGAAGTACGTCAAGGCTGTATATTGTCACCCTGCTTATTTAACTTCTATGCAGAGTACATCATGAGAAACACTGGGCTGGAAGAAG
The DNA here is from genome assembly GCA_006410675.1 of Oreotragus oreotragus. Lineage (NCBI taxonomy): Eukaryota > Metazoa > Chordata > Mammalia > Artiodactyla > Bovidae > Oreotragus > Oreotragus oreotragus. Next base: position 35,263 of record SJYX01000073.1, read on the forward strand.
CACAAGCTGGAATCAAGATTGCTGGGAGAAATATCAATAACCTCAGATATGCAGATGACACCACCCTTATGGCAGAAAGTGAAGAGGAACTAAAAAGCCTCTTGATAAAAGTGAACGAGGAGAGTGAAAAAGTTGGCTTAAAGCTCAACATTCAGAAAACGAATATCATGGCATCCAGTCCCATCACTTCATGGGAAATAGATGGGGAAACAGTAGAAACAGTGTCAGACTTAATTTTTTGGGCTCTAAAATCACTGCAGATGGTGATCACAGCCATGAAATTAAAAGACGCTTACTCCTTGGAAGAAAAATTATGATCAACCTAGATAGCATATTCAAAAGCAGAGACATTACTTTGCCAACTAGGGTCCGTCTAGTCAAGGCTATGGTTTTTCCTGTGGTCATGTATGGATGTGAGAGTTGGACTGTGAAGAAGGCTGAGTGCCGAAGAATCGATGCTTTTGAACTGTGGTGTTGTAGAAGACTCTTGAGAGTCCCTTGAACTGCAAGGGGATCCAACCAGTCCATTCTAAAGGAGATCAGCCCTGGGATTTCTTTGGAAGGAATGATGCTAAAGCTGAAGCTCCAGTACTTTGGCCACCTCATGAGAAGAGTTGACTCATTGGAAAGGACTCTGATGCTGGGAGGGATTGGGGGCAGGAGAAGAAGGGGACAAGAGAGGATGAGATGGCTGGATGGCATCACTGACTCGATGGACATGAGTCTGAGTGAACTCCAGGAGTTGGTGACGAACAGGGAGGCCTGGCATGCTGCGATTCATGGGGTCGCAAAGAGTCGGACAGGACTGAGCGACTGAACTGAACTGAGACCCAGTCTGAGAGGGTTTTTATTTCTCTGCTTTTAAGTTTTTGTTTTGTGTTTAGTTAGCTGATGCTGTAAAGTTATAGAAAGTGAATCCCTTTAAAGCTCTGGTCATCAAAGCTATCAGAGTAGAGTCCTAAAAAGCTTATAGAAGTCAGGTAATTTGCTTAATTGTGTTAGGTGTGACAGGCAGCATTGTGAAAATGGCCCCTCAACATTCCTATCCTCTGGTAATTCAGTCAAACAATTGTCTAGGAAATGCTGAGAAAAGATTTTGCAGATATCATTAAAATCCCAAGTCAGTTGACCTTGAGATATAGATATTATCCAGGTGAACCTGACCCAAACGATGCATCCTTTAAAAACAGAGCTGCAGAAGAGGAAGTCAGAGATTCAAAGCACTCAGGGGATTCAATAAACCATTGCTGGCTTGTAGAAGAAGGGGCCTGTTTTCCAAGGATGGGGGCAACTCAAGGACCTAAGAGCTGCCTGCCAATAGTAGCAAGGGAATTGGACCTCAGTCCAACAACCACATGGAACTGAGTCTGGTCAACAACCTAAATGAACTTGGGAGCAAATTCGTCCCCCGAGCCTCCCGAGAAGAGTCTGTTGGCCAATTCCTTGGTGTTGATCTTGTCAGACTCCACACAGAAAACCTGGTGAGCTCACACAGACTTCTGACCTACAGAAATAATAAACAGACGTTACTTTAAGCAGCTAAGTTCATGCTACTAGGTTAGGCAGCAATAGAAAATAAATACAGAGTGCCTTGCTAAGTAGTGATTTAGCCTGTTTTAAAATCTTATTTTTTAAGTGGTAGAGTAAGTAAAAATTTTTCTCATTTCAATAATCCTTAACATGTATTTGTATAAGAGAAGAATATTTTCTTATGTGGTCGGTGGTATTTATTTACGAAAATACCACAAATCTAAGACTTACCAGTGCTGCTTTGGGTGGGGGGAAAAAAAGTCTATTGCTAAAGTATTAAGTTATTATGCTAAAAGCAAAATAAATTAATGAGGATCCATAAGCCATATCTACTGTCATTTGTGTAAAATATTTAGTATCATCTTTATCACGTGTTATGAGAATAAGTAATAATATGGTCAAACTCCTGGTGTTAAACACCCTAAGGACTAAAGAACTTATGAAGGAAATGAATAATTTGTTAATGCTTTGGAAATGAAGGCTTTAGGCAAGGAAAGCTGAGTTTCCTGTTCTTAATAAATGTAGATGGAAGTGTTTCATGATAATTTAATATGTCTGGAATAAACTCCCACTTTGCATCTGGCAAGTTTCTCCCTTTTTATTTATTAGATTTTTTTTTTTTCTCTCTAGACTCACTCATCTCCCAAAACCTCTTAGAACCACCAACACACCCTGAAGGCAATCCAAGCCCAAATACTGACTTTGGACTATAAATAGAATATGGGAACAGGAAGGGTGTCAGGAATGATCCGGATCAAAACATCCACAGTTCAGGTGAGGAAATTGGGCCCAGAAAAGGGCCTTGTCCAAGTCAGGGACTTGGGTTGTGAGGTTGGGGCTAAAACTATTTTTAAGATGGCAAGTAGAAATCCAAGGAAAACTGTCTAGATCGATACTTGTCAGATTTAACTTGATTAACGAGTATGAGTTACCTGGGCAGTTTTCAGTTTTGAATTCTGGGTCCCTAAACAAAAATAACCAAAAAGTCTCCATCCTCCTTATATTTGTTAACTGTAAAAGGCATAGACTTCCTGTACTAGGTCATCTTTGAGGACCGTTAGATAGTATTTATGTATATGTACATTTAAAATTACTGAAGAGTCCCACAGTTTAGCTGATCTATGAAAATAAGGTTAGCTTTGAGTTGCAACAAAGAAGCAGAGGGCAATGCAGAAAGTCCCTGACCTAATAATGGAGCCAGGAGTCCGGCTCCGCAATGACTTCTGAACTAGGACTGTTAGATAACATGTATAGGAACCAATAGCCAAAAGGGGACAAGAATATCAGCTTTATTAACGACTTGGCAAGGGTCCGATAATCTCCCCAATGTGGGGGAAATCTATGGTGCAACTTAGACTAGAAAATCTACTTAGAACTGATGCCCTTCAGTCTGCCCTGGACTCTGAGCCTTGGGAGAAGCAAGAGGATCCCAGGGTGCGCTGGGATGGGGGCTCTAGGTCTGAAGGGAACCCACTGAAGCAAGGCTGCCAGGCGGAGGCCTGGATCACACACAGGACCTCAAGCAGGGTAGACAGTACTCTTTGCTGCACAGACAAGGGCCAGGCCCTGGGCTCCACTTCACCTCTGAGAACAGACGTGGGGCCTGCACTCCGCAGAGGACCTCCTGGACCCATTCTTGTTTTGGAGGCCAATAACCCTGCCCTCTATAAAGAGTCAGGAATTAACCATTTTTTTCCTACCTGGGATCGAACCAGTTCAGAGTTGGAGATTTGAACAGTTGGTGGCAGTTTCCTCTGCTGGGAAGAAGTGAGAAGGGAGGGAGTGTACTAGGGAGTCTCCCTCCAGCTGAAAATGGTGATTCCTCTTTAGAGAGAGATTGAAATCAACTTTGTTTCAATATTTTAGAGACCTCTGAAGCAGAAGAATTATTGACTGAAACTTCTGAGAAATTGACAGAGCAGATAATTGTTCCTCACCTTGGCCCGGCGTTTAAGATGCCTTGCCAGCAGAACGTAGGGCCTGTGGAAAGTGATGGTGGGAGGACTCCACTACTTGCGGGCTGTATGCCCCTTGGAAAGTTCTATCCCCTCTGAGTCTCATAAAATGGAGACCAGCTAATCTGCCATAAAGGATTGTTAGAAGATTAATAGTCCATGCTGCGGCTGCTGCTGCTGCTAAGTCGCTTCAGTCGTGTCTGACTCTGTGCGACCCCATAGACGGCAGCCCACCAGGCTCCCTCGTCCCTGGGATTCTCCAGGCAAGAATACTGGAGTGGGGTGCCATTGCCTTCTCCGTAACAGTCCANGCTGCTGCTAAGTCGCTTCAGTCATGTCCGACTCTGTGTGACCCCATAGACGGCAGCCCACCAGGCTCCCTCGTCCCTGGGATTCTCCAGGCAAGAATACTGGAGTGGGGTGCCATTGCCTTCTCCGTAACAGTCCATAGTAGACACTTAAAAAAATGGCATTACTAACAGCTCCTAATTTTTCCACAGGTAGGGATACTAAGAGAATGAAAGGAGAAAATATATTCAAGCTAACTGGAGAAGTGAACATTCAAGCTAAAGGATAAGATTAGGCTTCCCTCTGTCCGGAGAAGGCAATGGCGCCCCACTCCAGTACTCTTGCCTGGAAAATCCAATGGACGGAGGTGCCTGGTGGGCTGCAGTCCATGGGGTCACTGAGTCAGGCACGACTGAGCGACTTCACTTTCACTTTTCACTTTTATGCACTGGAGAAGGAAATGGCAACCCACTCCAGTGTTCTTGCCTGGAGAATCCCAGGGATGGCAGAGCCCAATGGGCTGCCGTCTGTGGGGTCGCACAGAGTCGGACACAACTGAAGCGACTTAGCAGCAGCAGCAGCAGTCCCTCTGTCCAGATTTTAAAATAAAGACTCTTAGTTGGGATCTATAGGTCTCTCTCTGTCTATATGTACATGTATGTGTGAGAGAAGCTGCTCTAATATTGCTCTGATTGGTCTAATGTGAAATACTTAACATATAAAAATATTCAATATGTACCAGGTACAGCAGTAAACACTGTATGTATATTATTTCTGCCAAAAACCTAACACATAGTGAAGGCTCCATAAATACATGTTGATGAAATAAATAAATGATCCTCACAAGAACATTATATGTATCTCTCTTTTGCAAATGAGAAAATAAAGTTAGGTAGGCAGAGTAAATTTTTTGAGGTCACACACCCATCAAGCATTAGAGCTAGGATTGGAAACCAGTTCTGTATGATTTCAGGACCTTGCACCACTGTATCACACTACCACACACACAAACACACACACACACATGCATGCTTACACACGTGTTCATATGACAGAAACTCCTGACTTACATATATGTCTTTACCCACACAAAGGGACTCGCTTCATGCTGCTATGGTTTGCTAGCATTGGTTTTCTTTTTTAAACCACTGGCAAGTTTACTTAGACAGACACATAAGGGTTCCATAAGGGATAAATAAGTATGACAGTTAATGTTATTTTTATCACCAGGTAAATATTTATTGTATTGGGCCCCATGGAAGATACAAAGATAAACAGCCTGTACATATTGGATCTTCAAGGAACCTCCAGTTTAGTGGAGGAAATGATACCTAGATATTTATGGTACAAGGTAGAAAGACATAAATACCCTAGAACAGACACAGATAAAGTGTCACAGAAGAAGAAAGAGCTGAATGCAAGTGAACCAGGAAGGTGAGGTTAGAACTTGTGAAGGAGGTTAAGTGAAATGGGCCTGGAGGACGTGCGGATTTAGGAAGGGAATTCCAAGACGGTGAACAGCGTGAGAAAAGGGCAGAGGTAGAAAAGCACGAGGTCTGTCTAAGAAACTGCACTTTCAGAAGGGGCTTCCCTTGTGGCTCAGATGGTAAAGCGTCTGCCTATCCGGGTTGGATCCCTGGGTCGGGAAGTTCCCCTGGAGAAGGAAATGGCAACCCACTCCAGTATTCTTGCCTGGAAAATCCCATGGACGGAGGAGCCCGGTAGGCTACAGTCCATGGGGTTGCAGAGTCGGACATGACTGAGGGACTTCACTTCAAGAAGGAAAATGGAGAATGAAAATTAGGGAGATGGGGCCATATTGTGGGGAAGAGTGATGTTAAATAATAGGCCAAGAAGTTTCAATTTGGTGATGGGAAACTGGTGAAAGATTTTTAAAAACGAGAGCTACTTGATCCTAATGCTGTTATAGGACATCAGCCTGACACAAATGTGTAGGATGAACGTCCAGGGAGAGCCTGGAGGCAAAAGTCCAGCTAGGAGGATCTCACAGTGCACTTGATGGGCAGTCTCGAGGGCTGGGCACGAATGGGGCAGCGTCAGGGGGCCAGGATGATGGGGTCACGTGGACAGGACCGTGATCCGGGGGTAGACTGAGGAGGAAGAGCACCGGGTCCCAACCTGTAACTGACATGAGACAAGGTATACAGAGTGGCAGTTCTGGACGTAGGTACACAGAGTGGCAGGTCTGGACGCAGGTACACGGAGTGGCAGGTCTGGACGCAGGTACACGGAGTGAGGGGAATGGGGCCATGTTGGGGACCCAAAGCTGGCATTCCTTCTTTCCTCCCCTACAGACGTAAAGTTTATAGCGGATGAGACCTTGGACTTTGGGGGGCTGTCACCATCGGACAGGTAGTAGACTCTTTATCCTGTTTACTTTTTTCTCACAATGATTGTTTCTAACCCCTTACTGCTGAATTATTGGCCTCAGGTCTGGGTTGGTAATTTAGCAAGGCTGGGTGCACTGGGGCCTCTGGGTGGCTGGGTGACTAGGGCCCTGTGACACTGCTGCGGATGGGGGGAGTGATAAGCTGGAATGAGATTTCAGGGTGTTAAGAAGAAGGGTAAGTGGATTTGTGGCACCTTCACCCCGGCATAATTTCCAATGTCAGTAAGCACGGAAGGCCTCGTAGAACCAGATGTTTCATCACTTAGATCTCACGGCCAGTATGGGCTTCAGGGTGTGCATTTGTGTTCTTGGCTCTGCTGTGGGGGTTTTGCCCAGTCCCCCTTGCAGTCTTCTCCTGTGAGCGTGATGCCTGCTTTGTCTTCTGTCTCAGTCGCGAGGAAGCAGATGCAGCAGTGTTGGTGACTCCGGAGAAACCCCTCCGACGAGGCCTCTCCCATCGAAGTGACCCAAATGCAGTGGGCCCCAGCCCCCAGGGTCTGAGGCTCAGCTTAGGCCCCCTCAGTCCAGAGAAGCTAGAAGAAATCCTCCATGAAGCCAACCGGCTGGCAGCTCAGCTGGAGCAGTGTGCCCTGCAGGAGCGGGAGAACACAGGCGAGGGCTCAGGGCCTCGAAGGGTGAAGCCCAGCCCTCGGCGGGAGACCTTCGTGCTCAAGGACAGTCCCGTCCGAGACCTGCTGCCCACCGTGAGCTCTTTGGCTCGGAGCACCCCCTCTCCAAGCAGCCTGACACCCCGACTCCGGAGCAGTGATAGGAAGGGGTCCGTCAGGGCTCTTCGAGCAACATCTGGAAAGAAGCTCTCCAGCGTGAAGAGGGTGAGTTCAGAGGGCTTGGCTTAGATGTGTGCCTCCGACACTGTGCGTGACCCACTACAGGCATTTTCCTTGTTGGTAAGATGGAGATAGTCAAATTCTGCCTTGTAAAATTGTTGGACTTAAACGAGGTGCCATCAGCAAGGCACGTGCCACAGCGTCTGTGTACAAGCTCTGTAATGTCTGTAATAAGCCCTCAATAAATGGCGTTGGTGCTGACGCTGCTGTTGTTGGCAGCTAACTTCTGCTCTTCTTCCTGGGATCTAGGAAACTCTCCACCTCTGTCCCTGAGTCAGCCAGCAGAACAGAGTCTTTTCCCACTTAAGTCCTTTTTCTCCCTCTGTGTGTTTCAGGAGTCGCCCACATGCAGTCTGTTCCCTGCCTCCAAAAGCCCAGCGTCTGCCCCTCTTCCCCGATCAACGCCTCCGGCCCGGGGGAAAGCCGGGCCCAGTGGGAGAGCGACAGCGAGTGAGGAGACCTGGGCAGTGAAGCTGGGGGCGGGTGAGCTGTAGGGAGCGGGGAGGATGTGGTGCAAACCCTGACGTTCCTCCACCCCTTCACCAGGCCCACCTACCCCTGTCAGACCAGTCTTGGCCCCACAGCCTTCTGCCGGCAACTCTCAGCGCCTGCCTCGGCCCCAGGGAGCAGCTGCTAAACCTTCCAGTCGACTGCCTGTTCCCTCGGCCGTTCCCAGGCCTGGCAACAGGATGCCACTCTCCAGCCGGAGTGTCCCATCCAGCAAAGGTGCCCCTCCTTCAGATTCCCTGTCAGCTCGGAAAGGACTTCCAAGACCAAGTGCAGCAGGGCACAGAGGTGAGGAAAAACAGACAAGAATAAGAAATCAGGAGGAATAATATTTGCCTTTGCCCGGCAGGCACGCCCTCTCCCAGTTGGTCACAGCGACTCTTCCACCCTCATTATAGCTTTGTCTGGAGATGGGGAGACTGAGTTAAGGAGAGGATGTGGGCCTGAGCAAGGCATTCAAGCCTTGGTTTTCGAATACCTTATGTTTTTACCTTGGGGAAGAAAGGCACTATCCCAGACTCACTCTGCCTTGACTACACTATTTCTTTTCGAGAACGTCACTTGAACACTCTGCTCACTCATGTCTTTTGTTGACTCCCATCAAGTTCCTGTTTCTCAACGACCAAGTCTTCCCATCTCTGGTGCTGGTCGCAGCAATCTGCAGCCTCCCAGGAAAGTTGCTGTCCCAGGACCTACCAGGTAAGACACTGAGATGCCGTCTCTTTCTTCCTTATCATCTGGGCTTCCGAGCTGTTTTGCCCATCAGCCCCAAATCCCCTGAGGCAAGATGGGCAGGAGGAGGGAGCCTCGAGGGGCACGGAGTCCCGTTGCTTCCTACCCTAAGGAACTTGAATTCAGCTGGTAAGAGATGGGCTTGTGAAAGAAGGGCAATATAAAACAGTTGCTCCTTCTGTCTCCTTAGGTAAAGAGATCAGGACCACAAGCAAGAATTCAGTAGCAAACCACTACAGCCACTGCCTGAACTCACCTCTGTTTGGTTTCCCAAGCCTTCTCCTTGGAGGCAGGCCTGCTTCTAGCAGATCTGGCCCAGGGATAGAAGAAAGAGCTGCCACCCCAGCTGGTGCTTCAGGACTAGAGACTGTGGGAGATGGGGTGGATTAGGGCTGAGCTGGAGGAGAATCAAACTCTGAGTTGAAACTAGATAGGGAAAAGAGTTTGCCTCCCAGTGGTGAAGTTCGGACAGAGAAAATAAGAAATGCTGGAGAGTGTTTGTCCTCATTCACCCCTACTCTTGTATCCTGGTCCAAAGTTTGATTTTCTTCCCGGCTTTGGTTCACTGGACATTTACATGTGAATGGCCTCTGTGGCCAACCTCCCTGCTCTCCGAGGAGCAGGCCTCCAGAATCACATCCTCTCCTGGACTCAGGCCTGTTTGGAGAGGCAGAGGCAGGCATCTGGTCTCCAGAACTTATTTCCTGTGGATTCTGTGACTCCTAATGGGCCAGTTTATAATAAGCTTACTCCATCGGTCTGCATTTTTTTTTTCTAAAATAAAATGCATATATTTTTATATTCTGTGTACATGTGGAAGTAAATACTCCTCCAGTTTCTAACAGATTTGGAGTAAACTCCTATGTACTTTCAATGAGGGAGCCGGGATGGGTTTCCCAGGCTGAATAGGCCCAAGGGCCTTGAGATTCCAGCTCATCAGGCAATGAGTATCCCCCTTGCTGGCATTCAGTGGGAACAGGCTGCCTCTTCCCAGGCATCTCCAGGCTTCTTATGTTATTAGTGGGTCCAGATCAACTTAAGTATAGTTTGATTCACAGTATGTGAGGCTATCGCACCAGGGTCTTAGTAAATTATTTACATCCTAAATGTGGGTGTCTTTTCCTGGTAAGAGAATAGAGCTGCCGAGGAGTTGAGCATGTTGTCTGCTGTGCTTCAAGGGTGAGGGAGCCCTTGGGTGGGTACTCTGGTGTTCAGGTTTGCTGGTTGTCCCAGGTAGAAGATACTGATCACCTTGTCGTGTTGTGCCTCACATCCTTAGAACTGTTGGTACTCTCCTTTTCTTTCCCCTACTAGAGGGCTGGCACCAGGGTTTGTGAACTTGTGTTGTGCCTCGTGTCGTGAGTTATACATGGTGGAGGATTTCATTCATTTATTGAAAAAATGATTGAGTGCAAGATGGGGGTGTTTGTTAAAAGAATGACAAAAGATTTAACAGATTAAACTACGGGTCTCCCTTTTCTCACAGCCGTTGATTCTTGGAGCCAGAACCAGCTCAATTCCTTGTGAGTTTTGAGAGGAGTTTCCTCGTTGGAGGCCAGGCCCTGACTTAAGGAAGCCTGCAGGCAGCTGGATAAAGGGAGTGCGTTCCAGCTGGTGCCCTGCCCCAGGTTTACACATCCATAGGCCCCCATTCTGAGGCAGACAGACCCTTCCCCTTCTTCCCAGGGCCAGCCACCAACATCCCCCCCACCCCCCCGCTTCTTATGGCTGATCGTCAGGTTCATTCACCTGTTTCACCATGATAGCTGTCTACACGTCACTTTTCCTGAGCCTCTTGCAGCAACTCCCGCAGCCTCTGGGCTTTTGAACATTGAATTCAGGGACAGGGTGTGGAGACAGACAGTATTCAGTTCTGGAGAAATTTGGCAGAGGCAAGAAAACGTCAGGTGTGCATCCCAACTGCGTCCTGCACTGGTGTCTGACAGAAGCAAGTCCAGGCACACACTTAGGTGTGGCCAGCAGATGGCTGTTTGTGTGGCCTGGGTGTGGGCCAGGTCCTGTGGATCCTCAGAGGCAAAATAAGCAGCAGACCCGTGTGTTGTTGCCACCTGGTGGCCAAGGAGGACAAGACACGTTCCTTTTGCCCTTTAGGTCAGTCTGGGGTTTGGTTAAAGGTTTACAGCTCTTCCAATCCCACTGCAAATCTGCTTAAGCAACATTGCAGTGTTAAGGAGGCAGCGTCAGCTGGGGAGGAGCCCCGCCCCGCCCATGTCCCCCAGCAGCTGCCCTTCTTCTTTGCTACCTGCTTACTTCCTTCCCTTTTGGTCAGGCTTTGTTTTTTCTCTTTCTGCACTCTACCTCCACCCCAACCCGGCAGCACCAAGGAGGGAAGCCAGGGTTTGTTGGCCTCTTACTATGCACTGTGAACTGTTCAAAGCACTTGCATGTGTTAACTCATTTAATTCTCATAAAAGCTCAATTATGCAGAAGCCATTATCCTCATTTTGCAGGCAGAGAAACTAAGGCTCAGAGAGATTAAGTCACTCAGTCTGGTTCCAGTGTTTGTGTTCTAAACAGCTCCCCTCTGTGGCCCCCATGTGAACTTCCTATCTAGTTTGTTGAACAGATCGAAAAAACACAAAACTTGGGAACACGAGTGATGTGGCAGAGTATACAGCTGGCTAGAGTATGAGTAGGTGCTCTATTTCCAATGCGGAGAAACACAAGACGGCCCAGAGGAGTGAAGTCAGGAGGTACCTAGTCACTGAGCACCTTTCAATTCCCACCAGCCTCTTAACTCAGCCCTCCCTACCTCCTGAATTCTGCTCCCAGAACAGAACTCAGCTGGAACCCTGCCTGCTTTGTGCAGCCTCTCCAGCCGTACAAGTCCCTCCTATCCTGGTGAAAACCATACTTGCCCGCATCTTCCTTGGAAATGCCAGGACGTGGGCTCAGTACTGATGAGGCTACTTGGGGGCAGCCCACTGCTACAAGTGTCGGTAGAGGATATCCGAGTCCCCTGACCTGGGCCATCCCAGGGCCCTCCCTGCCTGCTCTTGTCTTCTAGAGACCAGGCCTGTCCCTTCTGGAAGGACAGGGCCGCACATGGAAGGACACAGTGACGGTGCTCAGCCCGCACGGAACTAGTTTATTCAGTAGTATGGCGAATGAAAAAACAAAACACAAAATGCTACCATATTTACAGTAACAATCAAACTGTACAATCAGATGGTTAGTATCAAGTTAGCATCCAGCATCTTTGTATTTTTTTAAGTCAAGTCATCAGTAGTAAAAACCAGTTAAGTTTTTAACCTTTTGCAGGAATTGCCGAGGGGAGAGGGCAGGGGGCAGAATCCATGGCAGAAAAACCAGAGACCAGCCTTACAAACGAGAAATAGAAATATTTTCTCTATTCAGAGCCTCTTTTTCTAGCCACCTGCTCCAGAGGAAAGTCGGTGACAAGTCTGGAATACATGTTTAGTGTAAAAGGTGACTCCAATGAATAGCAGCTGGCAAAACCAAGGAGGAGGGGGAGAGGTGGGGAGATGACAGCCTGGAGCAAGGGCGAGGGCCTTAGGCCCCCTTGCCAGGACTGCTGGGCACACACCCAACCTGTGATGGCATGTCAGACCCCCTGGGACTGGACCCATCCCAACACAACAAGCAAATAAATTAAAAATATATATTAACTCTCTCTTCGCAGGGAGCTGGGTGGGGAGGGGGAGAAAAAGGAACAGGACCTGGTCTTTTGAAGAAGAGAGCCAATTCCAAGAAGGAGATAAAAATAGAACATGTCTCAGAGGCCACAGCAGGTCAGTGGGATTTGTCTGGTCCCGGAGGAGGGAGAGTGGACACGGGATCCTGGACTCCAGACCTGGGCTGGAGACGGTAGGGGGCGACCCGACTCCAGTCAGTCTTCCTCCTCCCTGTCCCACCCACACAATAGCAAAGAAGCGCAACTTAACACATGACTGGCCTTCCCCAGCATGGGGCAGGCAGGGAAATGAAGCACTTTTGGGTCAGCGAACTGAGCAAACACCCGGGCTGCAGCGCGCGGCTGGAGTCCAGGAAAAGGAGAGGGGCAAGGGTGGCCCGGCCGCCGCCCAGGGGCGCGGGCTCCCCTCAGAATGTGTTCATGCAGCATTTGGGGGTCCGGGGGCTCCGAGTCCTTCTGCCCCCTCTCCGGACAGGGCTTTTTGCAGTTCCTGGAGGTGGCAGCACGGGCAGGGTGAGGAGCGCCCTCCGTCCTGCCACCCTTGCCGCGCTGAGGCCCACCCGGTGCAGCCCGCAGGGCACGATGCCCTGGGTGCATGTGGCTTCGTCCTTTCCTTTTGGTGATGGCAGACGAGGGGCAGGCCCCCCAAGAGTCCCTCTCCTCCCAGAGGCACAGCAGATGGGAAACTGAGGAGAGGCTGGGAGAGCATCCTGGGGGGTCCTAGCCTCTTAGGGGAGGGAAAGGGGAGTCAGTTTCCAGCGTATAAAAAAAATTAATCCCTGAAGTCATGAAGAGTGGAGATCCTTTTTTAAATCTTTTTTTTTTTTTCCTCTTTTCTGAAAAACTTTGTCTTGGAGATGTTGGCCCCAGGGGTCCAAAGTGCAGTGAGGGGGATGATGGGGAAGGGAGTTGGCACTAGATGGCCTGGGGTGGGGTGGGTGCCCCTCCCGGCAAGGCCCAGGCTCCTCAGATGGATGTTTCGTCGCTGCTGCAGGCAGGCAGGCGGGGGAGCAGGGGCAGGATAAAGCACAAGACAGGAGTGGGGGCATGAGTGCAGCTGGGGAAGGTAAGGGAGCCTCAGGGTGTAGGAACCACGGCCCAGGGTTAATGCAGGAAGTTAAAGAAGAGAAATCTGGAGAGGCAGGAAAGCAAAGTGACAGACAAGGCAGACAGAGGGTTAGTCAGAGCAGAGGAGACAGGGAGAAGCTTTCCCCAAAGATGGAAGCAGAAAAGCAACCCCAGCTCCCTGCCCTCCCCCACTCTACCCGACGGCGGGCTGGGCCGACCCTGTGGGGCACCATGTCTGTGGGCACGTGGCCTGAAGGGCCTTGGACCACAGTCTGCTGCCAACCAGGGTGGCCTGGGGGAGGTCTGGAGGCAGGGCCTCGGCGGGGCTGCACCCTGATCCGCCCACCCAGCCACACTCACTCGGAGCCTGATGAGTCCTCATCCACTGTGCCTGCCTTGATGCTCATGGCAATGGGCATGACCCCATTCAGCTGCTCCTGGAGGCTCTGCCGGGGGGGAGGGCGGGGAGGGGGCCCACCCCGGCTGCCCTCGCTGGCTGAGGAGCCCCGGGAAGACGTGGTGCCTTGCTCAGGGGGTAGCCGGAGGAGACTGCTCTTCTCACTGATGGTGGGCAGACACTTCTTCTTGAGGATACCTGTGGGCCAGAGGGTAGGCTCCATGAAGGGCAGGTGGAAGGAGCACGCCCGCTAGCCACAGGCTGGTGTGAGGTGGGGGACTGCTGATGGGGAGCATGCAGCTGCGCATACCCCACTCACCTTTGTGAGGCTGGGCAGAAGGGCCTGGAAGGTGGCCCAGGGACCCCTCCCAAGTCAGGGCATCTCCATTCTCTCGTGGCCGCTCCTCAGAGGCCACGTTGCCACAGCCTTCCTTTGCTGTGGTCCCAAAGTCTCCTGGCCAGGGGACCTTCCCGGGCCCCAGGCCCCCATCTAGTAGACAGAGGAAGTAGATAAGGCCCAGCGAAGGCAGTCAGGAGAATCACCACCCTAAGCTCACCTCCCAGAAATCCCAGCCCCCCTGCCCTCCCACTGCCCCCAGAGGCCACAGCCCTGCACTGGCCCACCCTTAGGGGTACTGTGCAGGGGCAGCCTCTCGGCCCCAGGCCCCAGCAGGCTGTCCCAGCCCGGTTCTCCAGGGAAGGCTGCCTCCCTCTCCTCTTCCTCCTCCTCCTCCTCGCTGTCTGATGAGTGGGTAGACGCATAGGAGCCGCTCTGGTCATCCTCCAGGGACAGGTCACTGTCGGAGTCTGTGTCTGGATCTAGCAGGTGGGGGAGAGATCACGGACAGCCCATCCGCCACCACCCACCCTCAGTAAAAGCTGGGTGGCTGGGCCTCCACCCGCCACTGGCCATCGGGAGATTCCGTCCTCACCATGCTGCTGGTTTTGACCTTCCAGGAACAGGCCACCGGAGTCCCCCAGGCCAGGGGGCCCTTGGCCAGGGTTCAGTGTGGACTCCTCCCTAAGAACAAAAGACACAGTGGCGGCGTCAGCCTGGCTCCTCACCTGTGCCTCATTCTCGTCTGTCCTGGGTTTTCCCGTTCCTGTCCCGTGCCCCTCACCACTTCTAGGTTCAAGCGGCCACCGTCTCAGCCACGGTGTGTGCTACCCACCTCCTAGTCACCTGGCCTGGGTCTAGCAGGCCTGGCGCCCTTCCTCGCGCCTCGGCCCGCCACCCCCCACCCCACCTCGCCAGGCCTCACCTCAGCAAGAAGGGGATGTAGCTGGGCTGACTCTTGCCCGAGCGGCTGGCACTGTGCAGGGAGCCGGCTGAGTCTCCGTAGGGCTGGTACAGCCTTCCATCCCCGTAGGGGCTGGGGCAGTTGTAGGACTAAGTAGGGAACAGATAGGTCAGTTTGTTGGGGAGTGGGACGGGGTGGCCCCAGGCTGGGAAGTGGAAGGGCTGAGGGAGCTTGCCCTAAATTCTACCCACCATGTACCAAGGACTGGAGAGAGGGGCACGACGTCCCTGCTGCCCCCATTTCAGGGCCTAGTAGTGGTTGTAGCTCTGCTGTGGCTGTGCCAGTTCTATGTATCCCAAATACCCTGGACTTGGCTGTCTAACAGGGGCTTGTTAGCAAAAGATGGCTCTCCTGAGAGCATCCTGGGAGACACAGATTTACCAAGACACACAAGGGACTCTCAGGTGTGGGGCATTTATGACTGATTACCTGTCTTGGCCGCCACCTCCTATGCTCCACTCCCATCTCTCTCAACTCAGCATCCCCTCCCCCACCCCCAACCATGCCCCTTCTTCCCAGGCCACACATAGCATCTCACCACCCCTTCTTCCTCTCAGGAAAGGATGTAAGGATGGAGAAAAAGTGGGACAAAATGCACAGAGAATGGTCTCCTTGGGCCTCCTGCCTCTCCCCTGCCTCGTACTCCCCACGACCCCTCCACCTCCCGGACCCCTGACTCCCTCACCGAGGTCAGGGTGGACTTGGTGGTCAGAGCAGGGTCAGGGCTGGGCTTGCGGCTGCAGGCAAACTTGAGTGCTTTCCGGACCTCCTTGCTAAGCACCACGTAGGAGAGGAAGATGGAGGGGCCCTGACAGGCAGGAAGCAGCAACTGTGAGTGCTGATTAACGCACTCCTAGTCACGCTCCCCGCCACACAGAACCCGGCGGCCTCCCACGGGGCAGGGGCCGGGCCGGTACCTGGACACAATTGGAAGCAGCGAAGAGGTAGTGGAAGAGGAGGGTGTCGCTGTTGACAGACAGCAGTGCCAGCAGCCACGTGGCGCTCAGCAGCAGCAGGACAGCGAAGGAGGGCCGCAGCCCCGAGCTGGGGACGGGGGCGCTGTGAGTCTGGCTGCGAGGCCTCCCACGCCGGTGCGCGCCCACCGCCCAGGCACCCCCAGCCCGTACTCACACAGGGCCTTTCTTCTCAAAGCCCTGCCGCTGGGCAGCACAGGAACCCCGGGCCGCCAGGATGTACAGGAAGACGCTCATCTGACAGGGGAGGTGGGGGCATGAGGGGGATCCTCAGGACGCAGACGGCTTCCATCCCACCCCCAGGGGCACCTCCACCATTCCTCAAGGGAGGCCTGAGGTCACGCTTAGCCTGCTCCGCCCCACCCCCAGGCACTCTCTAGCACTCACCGAGACCGCAAAGGCCACGGGGCCAGTGAAACTCCATATGAGTGTGTCATAAATGGAGAGCCAGCAGAAGTCGGGGTTCCCATAGCCCTCCGGGTCCAGGCCCACAGCTAGACCTGGGAGGGCAGTGACAGCGGCGGGGAGGGGTGGTCAAGGGACTTGGGAATCAGCCAAGCAGCCAAGGGGGCTCCAAGGGCCAGGTGCAGGGGAGGCAGGGTTCTGTCCACCCTCTGTCCATGCCATCCTCTCCAGCCTAGGGGACCCTCTCCCTGGTGGGGCTCCCAGGCACCGAGTTAAATGAGAGGGACGCTTGTGGAGAACTTAGCCCGGAGCATAGGGATGTGGGGCCTCCGGGCCTGGGAAGTACGTGGGAGAAGGTGGCATAACGGTGCACCGAGGCCCTAGGGATGTAGACCTCAAGACCCGGGCTGGGGGCGGGGGGTACCTGTGATGAAGGCGGGCACGCCCCAGCCCAGCATATAGTAGAACCGCATGGGGCCGGCGTTGACATCGCGCACCTCGGTGAGCGCCCGGTACAGGTGCAAGGCCTCCAGCAGAGCCCAGGAGAAGGCGCAGAGGTACAGGAAGTGCAGCAGGATGGCAATGACTGTGCAGGCAAACTGAGGGCCCAGGCCGTGCCCTGTCAGTGCCCAGGCCACACCCAGGCTGTGGGCTCTGCTCTCACCAGACTGGAGAGGAGGGCCTGGGTGCCGGACGCTGCTCCAGGGGGAAGTCTGGGCCATAGGAAGGTACCTCTAGGGTGCGCTGGGGAACCAGGGGGAGCTGGAGCGGCGGAAGCCATGCGCTAGGCCCCAGGCTAGCTCCTTACCCCTCATGGCTGCAGAAGCAGGGATTGAGGGGAACGCTGGGGAGGACTGACATGGGACCATGAGAGCGGGGGACACTGGGGGTTTCTGGTGAGGAGGAACATCTTACAGGGAGGTCAGCCTGGTTGATTCCCAGGAGGAAGACCAGCTGAGCCAGGCCCAGGGCGGCTGTCAGGTTCCGCCGGATGCCGTGCTGGTTGGAGCACAGGGCACGCAGGACAGCAAGGAAGAGGAAAGTGAGCAGGAGGGCGGCCAGGGTGACCCCGAGGGCCACGTATGTCAGCGTCTTCAGTGGCAGGATCTCCCCATTCTGCAGGGGGCCGGATGGCAGAGAAACAGGGAGATTAGGAAGGCAGGGTCTGAGCACCCAGTCCAGAGCCCTGGGCTCCCACCCCGAGCCCTGCGGCTGCCCACCCCCAGCCCTGTGGGCCCAACCTCGCGCCGAGACACATCCATGAGCACGGCGAAGCTCGTCATGTGGTTGCACTGGCAGCTGACATGGCTCTCGTTGCGGAAGACGACTTCACAGCCTCGGGCTGACCAGCCACCAGTGCCACTGACCCTGTGTGAGGGAGGCAGGGTCAGGAGACAGGAGGGTGGGGTGCACTGGGGCCTGGGGCACAGGGCAGTGCAGGCTCACAGGATCGAGTGGTTCCAGAAGACACAGATGGGTTTGGTGCGCTCCTCGGTCTCCAGCAGCCGGAACTGCACCGTCACGGGCTTGTCCAAGGCACGGGGCAGGAGCTCCTCGTCGTCATGGACGCTGATGCTCACCACCGGCGTATTGATGACGGGGCGTTTGGGAACTCTGGCCAGGCAGGCACACAGTCACCACAGTATTCGCATGAGTGGCACACACACACACTAAGTCGCTTTAGTCATGCCCGACTCTACGACCCTACGACTGAAGCTCGCCAGGCTCCTCTGTCCATGGGATTCTCCAGGCAAGACTACCGGAGTGGGTATGCCATGCCCTGCTCCAGGGGATCTTCTCAACCCAGGGATGGAACCCACATCTCTTATGTCTCCTGCGTTAGCAGGCGGGTTCTTTACCACTAGCGCCACCTGGGAAGCCCTGCGTGACTGGAGGACCCTTCTTATCATGGTGAGATGCTGCCACTCCTGGTCCCTCTCTGTGGCTCACTCACTGACTGGCACCCCAACCCACTCGTCTCCCCAGCCACTCACCTCAGGCTGCGCTTGTCTGGGTCGTAGTTATGGGGCAGCAGCCCGGCCAGGGTGCGGTAGATGATGACGCTGGCCACAGCCTCACCCTGGCTCAGCTCCGGGTGCCGCCGCTGCCGCCGAGCCAGCTCCTCCAGCTCCTGGGGCTCTCCGGAGCCCGCAGGTCTGACCACAGGGGGCGTTTCTGGGATCAGGACATTGTCTACTCAGCTGGGTCCATCACAGACACCCCAGCCTGGCCCCCTGACCCACCCCTTGGCCCCCACTGACCTCTGAAGACAGACTCAGGCAGGATGACCGTTGTCTCCAGGTCTGGGGGCCGCTCCCCCCGCAGTGCCTCATAGCGGGGCAGCTTGGCCCCAGCGAAGTTCCCCTTGTCCAAGCGAACGACAGAGATGACTAGGGAGAGGGCACAGGTCAGACCCTAGGTAAGGAGGGCAGGACCCTGGCACGGCCCTGCACACACCCTCTCCGGCCCGCCAGCAGCCTCACCAATGTTGGGCGTGACGATGGTGAAGGGGCTCAGGTAGGTGTGCCGCATGTTCTGGGCCAGAGCACTGGCATAGGCCTCATAGTGCTGCAGCAGCCAGGCAGTGCCGCCCTCCGTCTGCTGGATCAGCTCCCAGTGCCGCTTGTTGGCCGCATCCAGGAGGGCGCTGCCCACGCGCAGCAGATTCTAGGGTGGGCGCATTCACAGCAGGCTGTGCCCACAGCCTCGCTCCTCGTCCCCACCAGCCCGTCCTAGACCAGCCCTGGCTCACCCCCCACCACGCGCTGCCCACTAATTCTTCCTCCTCTGTCTCTAACAGCTTCCCAGGGCCTGTGCCTATGCCCACACAGATTATTTGATGTGGGTTCCTCCCTGTCCTGGGCCAGTGGGGAGGGCCCCGCCTCTGGCGAGCCTGGTCAGACTGGGTCCTCATACAAACATTATTCTCTATGGGTACCCTGCTTTGAGAAGGGTCGGGAAGAGGTGCTCTAAATGACCCATGTGCTGGGCCATGCCTCAGGGGGGTCTCATGGAGGCCTCATGCCGGCTGGGAGCTCCCTAAAAGCAGAGAGGAGTGCCCCCAACTCTGCCCTGAGGTTACCAGGAGCCGGCTCACTCACCTCCCACCCCACCTTCCCTGCCCACTCTGAGCCCCACCTCAGTGAAGTGCACGTCCTGTGTGGCGGACAGCCCAAAGCCTCGCTGGGCACTCTCGTGGGCCAGCAGCCGCGTGGCCAGCTGGTAGGCCACCTTGACATCACTGCCAAAGTAGCCAGCCGTGTGTTGGGTAGCATTGCGCAGGAGCAGGGCCAGCCGCTGGGAGCGCCCGGAGTCCAGGCCTGACTCGTTTCTCTGCAGCCGCTCAGCCTGGGACCGAGACAGGCAGGGGGGTCAGCACAGGAAGGGAACAGCAAGGTTCCCAGAGGGCAGAACTGGAACTCCAGAGTAAAAGGACTCGGGAAGGGGAGAGGCAGCCTCTGGGCAAGGGCCCCTGGAGGCAGGAACTGGAGTTGTTGGAGTCCCCTTTCTCAAAACTGGGGAGGCGGGCAAGTCATCCTGGGTGAAGACAGGGTGAGGGGCAAGGAGATGGAGAGGAGACGGTTCACTTACAAATCCCTTCAGCTCTGAGAAGGTGACCGATGTGCAGTTGAAGAGGTTTGGGGGAAGCCACCCTCTGTGCTCGTCACAGTGGCGCACAGCAGTCCCTGGAGGAAGGCAGCCAGGAGGGCAGGCCTCAGGGAGAGACCTCGCAGAGTTCTGCCAGGGGCCAGCCTCCATAGACCAGAGACAGGAGACTAGCAGATAAGGGCCCTGCTGTCCGGTACCCCAGCGTGTGTGGAACACCAGAGCCCAAACCTCTGCGAGATCAACCCACAGGAGGGCTACAGGAGTGCAGGGCATGTGGCCTCCCTGAGCCCCCGGACTCGGCTGCCCTACTCCGGCCACCACCTTGAACTTTCTGCCACACACTCTCTGTTTCTGATCTCTGCTCATGGTTAATCCAAGGGCCAGAGCCAGCCTGCACCTTGCAGCCCCCCTGGGACAGCACCCCACGTGCCCTGCTCCCCAGGCCGTCTCTCCAGTGGCTTAACTCCAGGACGAGGCGGTGAGTTGAGCATAGCAATCTGTGTGACTCATCTTTGAACCTCTAGTACCCAGTCCTGTGCCAGGCACGCTGCAGGTTTTCAGCACTTTTGTTACGAGTCCAAAATGTAGACACCTTTCATCTAGGCAAACTTGGGATCAGGGGAGCATTGAGCCAAGGAAGCATGGGACATGGAATCCCCCAGACCTGGAGGCCAGAAGTTGGGGGTCACAGGGTCTGCAGCCAGGGGCTCCCCACCCCACTCTACTGAGAAAGTTCATGTTCCGGGCCTCCAGAACCTACCGAAGGAGCCTTTGGGACAGGGGGCAGCGGCAGGCAGCCCAAAGCGGGTACGGGGCCACCAGATCCCAGCCTCAATGGCCCTCGGGCAGCTGTCGTAATTCACTGCAAGGAAGTGCACCATCACTCAGGAGCAGTTGTCCCCCTACAGCGATGGCCGGGCTCCCCAGCCCTCCCAAGGCAGCCTCAGGTCTGCAACCCATCCCGGCTCCTGGCTTACCTGGGACACTGGGGCCTGGCACACACCGGGGAGGGCCACCCACCCATCTCGAGAGCCCTACCTTCACAGCCGTTGGTGGTGACCTCAGCAAAAGGGTTGTCACAGCGATCACACTGGCGCCCAATGACGCCTGGCTTGCATGGACACTGGCCCTCCTCAGGGTCACAGACTCGGGATAGAGAGCCCGTGGGGTAGCAGTCACATAACAGGCAAGCAGGGCTGCCAGGGGGCCGGTAGTGGTTCTCCTGAGAGGGAGAAGGGACACAGGGTTGCTGGCTCAAGCTCTCTTCCCTGGGTGCTCACGGATCCTCTCACTTTGGCCCCTCTGGAGAGAGGTTCCCTGACCCCCAAGAATGATACATTCAAAGTATTTATTAACTGGTCATGATTTGGAGTTTAACCCACCAGTGAGACACCAATCAATTAGAATGGGCTGCAAACAGCCAGGACAGCTGGCCCGGAGCTCACCGATTACGTATAAGTCCTGGCCCCCTCCGTGCCCCAAGACACACAAGGACAAATAACCACTGGCCCGCAGGGGCACGGAGCCCTCAGCGCTCTGTGTGGAGGCTTCGTCCACCGCCCACCCCCAGGGGCCCAGGAAGTACAGAACAGCAGCCGAGGCGGTCGCTGCGCAGGCTTGGGTCGGGGCAGTCACCTTGCAGTGGCACTCGCCGCTTGTCTTGTTGCAGTCTGGATCGAAGCCTTTGCTGACATCGCAGTTGCACGGGCCGCATGTGGGGTGTCCCCACCAGCCTCGGGGACAAGGCTGGTCAATCCTGCAGAGAAGGAACCAGGGAGGAATGAGCTCCTTCAGCCACCCTGTAGCCATGTGTGGCCCTTCCTACCCCAGCCGTGGCCCAGCCAGGCTCCCAGGGCTCTGAGGGACACAGTGGACATCGGCAGTGGCCCCAGCTGCCTGCACGGATCCACATTACCTGGTCTCACAGTATGGCCCAAGGTAACTGGGGGGACACTCGCAGGTATAGCCATGGGGAGCACTGGGCTTTCGGGTACACATGGACTGATGCTCGCATGGGTTCAGGTCACACACGTTAGTGCAGTTGTCACCATAGTAACCTGGGACCAACCAGAAGGACAAGAGAGGCTCAGTCCCCACCTTCCCCTGGCATTTTCCTCAAGCCTGCCTTCATTCACCTCCTTCTATTCTGAGCAGCTATGCTAGCTGGCTGTGGCTCTGCAGTGCAGGATGAGAGGTTCAGAGGTGAGGTGACAGGCCCCAGGCCACATGGCAAAGTCAGAATGAGCCCCCGCCCCCGCCCCACCTGCTGACCTGTCCCATTTCCCTGGACCCCTGGCCTACCTGGATCACAGCTGCAGGAATAGCTGTCCCAGTCGTCACTGCAGTAGCTGTTGGCAGGACATGGGTTCGAGTCACAGGGGTCTGGCAGGCTGCAGCCTGGCTCCACGTTGATGCTCTCCCCACGGCTGGGATCCAGACTGCTGACGCCCTCAGGCGTCTCACTGACCCGAACACCCTGGGAGGGAGAGGGTAGTGGTGTTGGCCCTTTGTGGAATAGGCCTCTCAGTGTTGGCGGTGAGAAAGCAGAGCAGGAGGCTTACCTGCAAACAGCCCCGGAAGCCTCGGGCCACACCACTGGCCGGCCCTGGAACACCCCCGACGGTAATGTTGCTCAGGTGTAGCCCGTGCAGGCGGGGGCCCAGGTTGCCCTCTGCCCGCTGCTGCCCGTAGTCGAAGGACAGGATGGCGTGGCCAGGGCCTCCACTGGCTCCCAGCGCCAGCTGTGCATGGTGCCAGTCACCATCATTGGCCCGGCCTGGCTCCAGCTGGAGAGACGAAGCCTGGAGCCCCGTGCCCTCCACGCTCAGCACCACGCGGCCCTCCCGAAGCTGGCACCAGAAGAAAAGAGGGTCAGCAGACTGCCTCGATCGGCTCATCTTCCAGCCCACTGTCCTTCCTGGGCCACCAAACTCATCCTGCTGCCCAGCTGAGGCCAGGGAGGAAAAGGCATTATTTCCTGTGGGCCCAAGAGGTGGCAGCAGTGATCCACCAAAGGAACCCAGCTGCCTTTTCTCTCCAGGGAAAGACCCCGCCCAGCCAGATCTGACCAATGGCCCCACCCCTCCCTGCATCACCTGCAGAGTGATGGTGCTGCGCCCCCTGGTGACAGCCTGGAGCAGGACGCCGTCGGCCTGGCGTGTGCGGAACATGAGGCTGAGGTGCCAGGGCTGGGAGATGGGCAGTGAGAGGCCATGCCAGGCCAGCACGCTGCTGCCCAGGAAGCGCTGCGGGCTGGCCATCTCTGGGCAGGCAGATAGAGGCAGACTCTGAGGGGCGGAGTGGCCGAGTGCCCCAGGGGCTATGATGTTCAGCGGGGGTAGCTCCGTGGGAGGCAGGGTACTGCCCCTCCTAGTGCCCAGGCTCCCTAGCTGCCCCGCCCTCCAGAGCATCTACCTGCTCCGGGTCCACCCCACTCTGTGCCCAGGCCTGCCTCTGACTGGGCCCTTTGTCTCCCGTGCTAACCCTCTCAGGGCGCTGCCCAGACACGCTTTTCCACCCACAGCCAAGCTCAGCTGGGCCCTGCCCAGGGCCTGGCCCGACCCTGCTGGGGTTCCGAGCACCGCTGACAGCTCCCAGGCCCCAACCTCTGACAGCTGCCCCTATACCCACCCTGGGCACAGCTCCTGCCCCCGAAGCCCAGAGGGCACTCGCAGCTGAACGCGTCCCACTGGTTCACACAGGTGCCCCCGTTGTGGCAAGTGTTGCTGTCACACACGTTCTTCTTGGCAGGGCACCCTGGAGTGGGGGGAAGGGTGCTCAGGCAGAGGCTCCCGACAGAAGACCTGTGGCAGCGGCTCGAGGGGGCTCTGAGCCCCTCTCCCAGGGGCGCCCACACCAGGCACAGCCCACCGCTCTGCATTCAGCGCCCCGCCCCCATACCAGGCATGGTGCCGTTGTTGGCAATGAAGTCGGCCATGTCGACGTGGCGGCTGTCCACCTGCAGGTTCCTCATGCAGCCCACGAACTGCCGGGAGCGGACGGGGAAGCTCTCGGGCAGGTCAGGCACCCCACCCAGCAGCAGGGGCCCCGTCAGGTCCAGAGACCTGCAGCGGAGTGGGGGAGGCGGGGAAACGGCCAAGACGTGAGGGCGAATGGGTGCTTCCAGCTCTTCCTTCTCCCAGGGGCCCTGCCGAGCAGCCAGGGGAAGGGGAGCCCCACCCTGGAGCTGCTCTATCAGACTGCTGCCCAGGGCTAGCTCGAATCCCCCAGACCTGCGGGCTCTGCCCCCACCCAGCCCCCATGCAGAGGGCTGAGCAGGGGCAAAGGGAAGCCAGATGAAAGGCATTGGTTCCCATTTCAGGGCCCCCAAAGTCCCCCCTTACAACCCTCCCTCCCTATGTGGCCCCACACCTTGCTGCACCCCCAGCCCTCTCCCCTCCTTACTTCTTGCTGCCACCCTGAGTGCCCTGGGCAGCACAGGAGTAGTTGCCCAGCATAGCTCCAAAGCGCAGGGCTACCCCTGTGTCACAGCCATCCACAGTCACCACAGCCACCTTCTGCTCGGATGGGCCCTGTGGGAGCCCCGTCTGACCCAAGAGTGGCTGTGGACAGGGAAGGGCGGAGAGGGGAAAGAGTGGGCCAGGGCCACTCATGGGCCAGCAGGCAGGAAAACACCAGCACATATACACCCCCTTTGTGTACTGCTATATACACATACACATGTGGTATACACATGTACACATGCACACAGATGTGTGCTCACATGACCATTTACCTTCCTCAATGTCCACTTGTGTTGGTACCTAGTGGAACAGGAAGTGTCTGTACCACCTAGCAGGATGGGAATGCAAGTTCCACCCCTCCCTTCCTCCCCGTTCAGCCAGACACACCACAACCAGCCCCCAGCAAGGCAGTGCCACCCAGGTCTGGGAGAGCATCTGAGCCCAGGACAGGGCCCTCTCCCTCCGTGACCCCTCCCACACCCACCTTATTGTAGTACTTCAGCTGCACCGTGTGCCACTGGCCGTCACTGACCCCTCCGGGCACGAAGGGGGACACGGTGGTGGTCGACTCCCCTGAGGAAAGGACCCAGGTGAGCCGAGACACCAGCTGAGGGCTGGGAATGGGGACAGGGCACTCGTGGTTGGGCTGCGCCCAGGTTTGGCTGGGAGACTGTGCGACTCGGGGTCAAGGGCGGAGAGGCACAGGGACTCCGGGAGACGGGCGAGGACGCAGGGCCGCGGGATCACCTGCAGAGAAGGTGAGCTGGACCTGCTCCTGGATCACCTCGAGGGCCACGAAGTCATGCTTCTCATTGAAGCGCCCGTTGTACAGCAGCAGCCCGTCGCGCTCCTTGGTGGCAAACCTGAGTGGAGTGGGGGAGGGGGCAGGGAATGGGGCACCCACCTGGGTGCCGGCACCCCAGCCACCTAACCAGCCCTGGTCCTACTCAGAAATCTCCTGAGGACTGACTCCTGGGTGGAGGCTGTGGGCCACATGGCTAGAGCGTGGAAGATGAGCACAGACCAGGACTGGCGGCACGGCCCTGGCATCCTGGCTCCCACCCTTGAGGGTGCGTTGGGAGGCCTGGTGGGTGAGGGGCCTGCCAGCCAAGGGCACAGGGCAACTCAAAGTACAGGCCTGGCTCTGCCAACAACTCCCTCCCCCGTCCCCTGCCCCGCCACACAGCATCACCGCCTGACTTCCCACCTTGTCCACAGAACAGGAGGCCCCCCAGGCTGTCCCTGGCCCCCATTCCAAGTGCCCAGGCACTCACGAGAGGGCCAGGGTGAAGTGGAATCGCTGGCGCAGGCCCCGGAAGGTGATGAAGGAGCGGGCAGGGAAGCTGCGCGTGGTCACCTGGCAGAAGGGCTTCTCGAAGTCTCCGGATGGGCAGTCGCACTTGAAGCCGCCCACCAGCAGGTTGACACAGGTGCCCCCGTTCCTGCAGACGCCTGGGGTGCAGCGGCCCGAGCGGGCACTCACTTCGCAGTGCTCACCTGGACAAAAAGTCAGGCAGGTGAGCACCAGGTGCCTGGGAAACTGGGACTCCCAGTGATCCCTCTGTGGTCTCCCATGACTCCTATGACACTCCGAATCCCTCCAGCATCCTCACCTCCTCTCATGTGCTCATCCCTCTGAGCTCTGTGAAACCCTGGCTCCTCTGATGCCCTGCTTGGCGCACTGAGCATCCTCACCACAGTCCCATATATCGCTGTCCTGCAAGTTCCCAGAGGCTCCCAGCCCCTTCCATGCCCCTGTTTGGGCCTTAAGAGCACAGGCCTGTGAGGTCCCTCCCTGATCACAAGGTCCGAGTCCTAGTGGCCTTTGGTGTGAGGGTTACCCAGCAAGTATGGGGGTGTTCTGGCCCCATCAGGGGGCATGCCTGTGGAGGAGAGGGCCTGCAGGACAGCACAAGGGGTGGTGCCAACTCCCACCCCACACTGGCGCTTTTGTCCCTCACAGGCACCAAGATCAGCTTCCCTCCCTGGGGATGAGACCAGGCTTCCATTTGGATTTGTCGGAGTTATGGGATGGTGTGGGCGGGAAGCTGAGGACTCTCCAGAAACGGGCCAAGGGACTCCCACCCTGAGCCCTCGTGTTCAGACTGAGGACCTCTGTGCACTTGAGAGATGCTGAGACAGTAGGGAGCTAAGCCCTGGGAGCTGAAATGGAGGAGCTGAAAATTCCAACATCAGATGGCAAAATCCACCCTTTTCTCTCCCTCCCCATTCCCAGATTCTAGAGATAGGTTCTCAGCTCCAGTGCCTAGTGACTGGCTCTAGTTTCCATGGAAACTGTTGTTCGCCTACTCTAAGCACCCCCCTACCCCATCCTCTTGGACAAAGACTTCCCTCCCCTCCCCCAAGCCCACCCCTCTGCTCCCCCCTACCCACAGCAGCAGCTGAGAGGAGTCATGTCTGGCAAGTTCTGGGCAGCAGGGGAGGCAGCAAGGCTGGCCTACCACGGCTGGCGAAGCGCGTGGGCATGGCTCTGGGGAAGAGGGAGCAAGGCCTACGGCCCCTGGGAAGGAAAGGCATGGAGAGCAGGGGATCTCNCCTCCCCCAAGCCCACCCCTCTGCTCCCCCCTACCCACAGCAGCAGCTGAGAGGAGTCATGTCTGGCAAGTTCTGGGCAGCAGGGGAGGCAGCAAGGCTGGCCTACCACGGCTGGCGAAGCGCGTGGGCATGGCTCTGGGGAAGAGGGAGCAAGGCCTACGGCCCCTGGGAAGGAAAGGCATGGAGAGCAGGGGATCTCCTGAGGGAAAGCAGGAGGCTGCACGGAGGGGTCCAGAGCACGAAGCAGAGGCAGCGAGATCCCAGGGAGAGGCTGGGGACAGGATGTGTAAAGACCCCTGGAGATAGGCCAATAGGCCTCTTGGTCAGGCCCTGCTTTACACACCTGAGCAAGGGTGGACTCCACGTCACGCAGATGATCTGAAAGTCCCCATCCCCACACCTGAGCCCCACCAGTCTCCCCAGCTCTTCAGTGCCTCCCCTCAACACCCGGGGAAAAGCACCCGCTGCGGCTCTGAAAGGCAACTCACTCGTCAGTTCGGAGAGTGCATGTACTAGGCCCAGCCTCGCCTCTAATCCAGGTGAGACCTGGGGCAAGTCACCTGATCTCACTCAGTATTTCCCTACATCACAGCCAGAACTTCCCACAGGCCAGCTCTCTTACCCGTATTCAATTAATCCTCACAACCACCTTGTCATGGGAGTAGATTCATCACCCATTTAAAAATTCTACCCCACAGAGCGGTTAAGTAACTTGCCCAAGGTCACCCAGCCGCTCTTGTCAAAGCTGGGATACAAACGCAAGCCGACTGGCCCCAGTGCCAGCCCTGACCTCACCATCTGGGGGTGGGGGCGGGTTGGGGACAGAGAAACAAGGGTCCCCTCTTCCTTCCTCACCAGGTGATTGTGAAAGAGCAAGTGGGACTTGTGAATGGCCAGTGCACCCTGTACATCCCCTCAGAAGGAGGTTACCCGGCCCTTCGCTTGACTGTGCTGGCGCTGCAGCCTTCACCACCCCCAGGCCGCCCCCAGGCCTTCCCCTCCCTCCGCGAGGGCTCACCGGTGTAGCCGTCACGGCAGAGGCAGGTGTAGCCGCCTTCGCGGCTGCGGCAGCGCCCGTGGGGGCCGCAGGGCCGTGAGTAGCAGAGGTCCACCTCGGTCTCGCAGTAGTCGCCGGTGAAGCCGGGCGGGCAGCGGCAGCGCAGTCCCCCCACCGGGTGGATGGGCCGGAAGAGCACGGAGGAGGAGGCGATGAAGGGCGCGGAGGAGTCAAAGCGGAGCACGGACACGCAGCGCATGTAGTTCTCGCAGGGCTCACGCAAGCAGATGTTGTCGTCGAAGGGCAGTACGCGCTGTGCCGAGATGGCCGTGAGCAGGCTGCGGTTGAGATACAGGCGCTCCTGCAGGTCCTCGGAGGGCAGGAAGGGTGGCCCGCCCCCGGGCCCCGGCGGCTGGCCCACGGACAGGCTCACGTTGAGGATGTGGCTGCCGGGGGCATCGGTGTCCCGCTGCACGTTGAAGATCACCACGTGGTCTGGGGGTGTGGCCAGAGTGGCGGCCACAGCCTGGATGAAGAGCCCCAGGAGGGGCGACAGGAAGCGCTCGGGCGACATATCTTCCAGGCGCAGCGTGATGCTGTGCGTGAGCATCTCGTCGGTGATGATGGTGACGCGCAGGGAGCACTGCGCGGTCACGCTGTGCACGCCGTCTGTGGGGAGGCCAGACGGTCAGCACCCAGGGAGGGCAGGGGTCCAACCCATAGATCTGGCTCCGGGTAGAGGAGGGCATGAGTGTGGGCTGGAACCCTGCTCGCACACTCCTGCACTGCCCAGTTGCCAGGAAAGGCTCTTTTCTAACTGGCATAAAAACCCTTAGGACAATGGGTGCCTCACCTGAGAGAGAGTCACTCCAGGAGGGCTCAGCCCCCAGCAGCACTCAGAGGGACTGATTTCCAGAAGTTCTCTTTGCATACTTTCCAGAAACCCTCTGTTGCAAAGCATGTGTATGTGTTAATTGCTGGGTCCTGTCAACTCTTTGGAACTCCATAGACTAGTCCGCCAGGTTCCCCTGTCCGTGGGATTTCCTAGGCAAGAATACTGGAGTGGGTTGCCCTTCTCTTCTCTAGAGGATCTTTCCCACCCAGGGATCGAACCCAGGACTACTGCATTGCAGGTGGATTCTTGGTGGTCTGAGCCATCAGGGAAGCCCATTGGAAAGCATGGACACATCTTTTAATGTTTGTGCATCTTTCCCTGCCCCAAGCCATGGACGGGTCTGCTCCCTTATAGCAATACCAGACCAGGTGCTTCCCTGCACGAGAATCTTATTTTGCCTTTTTCTTACCTCCCTAGAGGGCCCAGAGCACCATGAGAGACCCACAAATATAATCCTCCTGCCCCCTCAGCCTCTATATCTCAACACCTCTACAAACCTGACCCTGGCTGTGTTCCCCTCCCCCATTGCAGTAGAGAATGGAGGGTGAACTGGGTCAGTGGGCCACCCAGTCCCCCTCCCACTAAGCCCTGTGGCTGCTTGGGCGCAGGCCCGCTATCCCCATGGCAACGCCCCACACAAAGCATTCTTCCCGCCCAACTCTCTGAGTTGCTGAGGGTAGCCTGGGGGGCCCTACCCCAGGAAATCTAGCTGAGCCACCTTACCAGTGGCAGCACCACCCACTGCCCTGATGTTGTGGGGTTCTGGGGGCCAGAGATGGAAAGGCCTGGGTAGCTGTCCACCCTGAGCCCCGGACAGAGCCCCACTGAGCTGATGTCTCCTTCCGGCCTAGACCTCCAGCTACTCATCACCCACTTGGCTCATGGCATTAAATCCAGTGCCTGCCACACCCCCGGGCCACATACTCACTTATAAACAGCTAAATACTAACACTCTGGTGTCTCACCCCACCCACACACACTAAGCCCAGAAATACCGGGCACACCTGGATGCACAAACATATGGCAATGGATTATATTCAGTTCAAAATGAAAGCTGGAGGCCAAGCGGTGAGGGAAATGGCTTGGTTGGGCTATAAGCGATATTCTTATTGTTTATTTACTACAATGTTCTACGCATAGTAAGTGTTCAGTCTGGTCATGAGAATCTATTTGATCTCCATAATGAAGAAATGGTCTTTAAAACACAGCAGGGAGGCCCAAGCAGTTATTTAAAAGGACATCCTAGCAGGAACGAGGCAGGAGTTAGTGTTTCTCGGGTGGGACAGAGGTAGGAAAGGGCTTCCGTGGTGGCTCAGTTGGTGAAGAATCTACCTGTAATGCACAAAATGAGGGTTTGATCCCTGGGTTGGGAAGATCCTCTGGAGAAGAGCATGTCAGCCCACTCCAGGATTCTTGCCTGGAGAATCCCATGGACAGAGGAGCCTGGCAGGCTACAGTCCATAGGGTCGAAAAGATTTGGACATGATTAGCAACTAAGCACGCACGCGCACACTCCTGGGTGTAGGAAAGCGATCTGGGAATAGATCCTTCTGCTTCTATGTCATAGCACCTTGAGGTGGCTGACTGTGCCAGCAACTAGGAAGGCTGAAGCCAGACGTGCATCTGAGCCGTGTCCTCGCCCCTGCCCACCTGCCCTCCAGCCTCACTGCTTGAGAATGAGGCCCGCCTGCTCTCACCAGCAAGCCTGTTGTCGTCACTCGCCTCTGCTCCTCCTTTTCTTGACTGCTGCTGAACAAGCTGTTCCTTCCTACCTGGACTATCCAGCCACCAGCCCACACTCCTCCTAGTTTCCTAGCCCACCCTAAACTCACCTTTTCCAGGGAGCCTGCCCAGATTTATGACCTCAGGCTCTACTTTCCTCCCTCTTTCAGAGCCCCCTGCACTTAGTTCTGGAGCCAGCCCAGGGCCCTTGTGTACCTGGTGCCCAGTGATTCCTTGGTGTGAGAGTCCCTCTGGGCAAGAAGAAGCCCAGAGTCCTAACTGACCAGGGAGGGGCGGGGCAGGAAAGAGAAACCTCTCCACCGTCAGCCCTGGGAACGCGCACCCCTCCCTGTGTTGCCCCTCTGCCGGCCCAGGCCCCGCCTGCACCCCTCACCCAGTGTGTCTGCTGCTTCCCATCTGGCCCACCATCTGTGGCCACCTGCCCCTTCTGCTATTGTCCCCATCCCAGCGGTCAATGGACTGCTCTCTCCTTCCTCTTTGTTCCTTTCTCCTGCCTTGACCTGGGTCACCCTTCAGGTGCAAAGGCAACGGTGGGAACCGGGGTGGGGGGTGCATAGCCTGAGCCATCCTCCTGGGCAGAAGAGGGTGGGGATGGGCCCTGACCCCAGGAAACACCCTCTGTGACAAGAACCTTGCCTGCCACACCTGGAAAAGTGCCAAGTCCCAGACTGGGGCAGAATTAGACGCCAAGCCTCCCTTCCCCTGGCAGATGCACTAGTGGGAGCTGGAGGCCATGGACGGGCACTCCTGTGTGTCCAAGCAGACTTCGGAAGAGGCAGAGTTAGGAGAATTTGGGCCTCAGGAGAGCCACCCGGCCCATGCTGGGGCAGCTGAAGTCCCAGGGAACAAGAGAGGGGGAAATCGGAGAGGCAAAATCACAGAGACCAAACAGGGAAAGACAAAGGCCCAGGAAAAGAGCCAGCAGTGGAGAAAGTGGGGAAGGAGAGTCACACAGGAGATGGGGAGAGGACCACGGAGGAGACAGTGCAGAAAGGCCCCCAAGGGCAGACGCGGGAAAGAAAGAAGAGACAAAGAGCAAGAGAGGGAAACAGGGCAGCGGGAGCTGATCCCCTTCGCCCCAGCCGCCCGGACTTTGGGGTTGCCGTGGTGACTGCCTCCAAGGGTCAGGGCCGAGGGGAAAGGGTGGGGCTGGGCTGGAGGGCCAGCCGAGGCCTCCTCCTCTATTCTAGGGGAGCCAAAGTCTGGGGCTCTGCATGAAGGAGTGCGAAGGCTGGGTGGAGCCTCCTCTGCCCACGTCCCTCGGTCACCTAGGGTAGACTGGGGGAGGCAGGAGGGAGAGGCCCTTCCCCTCCGGCCCTCCCCACTGCTTCCCAGCACAGAGAAGGACGCGAGATAGCAGAGCTCCAGCCCCCACCGCCTCCCCCTAGAGAGGAACTGAAGCTTCCAGAGGCACAGAGCCTGTCCATGACCTCTAAAAGCTCACGTGCCCTGGCTCCAATGGCCACCTGAGGATTGGGGAGGGGGGTTATCTGTCCCAAAAGGACTATGAATGGGGAGGGGGCTGAAGCCACGCCCTGTGTCTTGCACACCTCACTCCTCTCCTGGCCGGACTCTTTGGGGTGGAAGTGAGGCTTGCAAGGCGGCTCTTTCTCCCCTCTCTGATGTGTCCAAGTGAGGGTGCCCTGACCCACCCATCCCCAGGCACAGCTAGCAGTTAGTGCTCACAAGGGCCCCAGC
This sequence comes from Oreotragus oreotragus, assembly GCA_006410675.1. NCBI lineage: Eukaryota > Metazoa > Chordata > Mammalia > Artiodactyla > Bovidae > Oreotragus > Oreotragus oreotragus. The sequence goes on from SJYX01000073.1 coordinate 67,315, forward strand.
TGTTCCCAGGCTCAGGGAAGGGGCTCAGCTCCTTGCTGCCGCTGTTGTCCACTCCCTGCTCCCGACAGAAGAGACAGAATGCTGCCCACCCCCGCCCCCGACTCTCCTCCCCCAGCCCTTCTGTCCAGGAGTCTGCAGGCTGAGCGCTTGGCCAAGCAGCTGGAATGCCCGGTCTGGGTCCGGGCCAGGCTCCCACGCCCCAGGATTCTGTTCTCTTGCCACTGGATCTGGGGGTTCTGCCCGCAGAGGCCACTAGCGCCCTGGCTCATCACGGTCCCCACAGCCCATCCCCTGAGCCCAGGCTCTCACGGGCCGTGGGAAGGCCTGGCGTCTGAGAACAGCCAGGCCGCGGGGAGGCAGGGGGCCCAGGAGTGCCGTGGCCTGCCCCTGGCTCCGCTGCGGCCCCTCCCCCAAGCCGGACCCCGAACCACCACCTCTGACAGTGGGGTCTGTTTGGACAGGGACAATGAGCTCCGGCCTCACTTCCTGTGGGAGCTCTGAAGGGGGAAGCCAGGCCAGGCTCTTTCTGCCTGGAGGGAAAAGAATGTCCTAGACAAAGTTCCCCCTTAGCTGGTCTGTGGCTCAGCCGGGAGCCAGAAGGGGCCCAACCGCAGGGTCCTGACCCCGTGGGGGCAGCCCTGTGCCCCCACAGCCTCGGGCTGTGTGAGATCACAGGGACGTGCCGGCGGGCGGGCGGCAGGCGGGCGTGAAGGGGTGGCTCGCTGCTCTGGGCCCCAGTCCCCTCCATCCCACCCCAGCTCTCTTAGACCCCAGAGCCTTTTTCCACAATTCTCAGCAGCCACAGAGAAGACAGCCTCATGACACTTCCCCGCCACGTCACAGGCTGGTAGGCAGGGGGCAGCCAACTGAAGCAGCCCGGCCCAGCCTGGGGTGGCAGGCAGGGCCCACACAACTGCCAGGATTCCTCGGGCTCTGTCCCCAGCTGCTTTGCACCCCTCAAACGCTGGGCCAGCCCCAGGTAGAGAGATGGGTCAGCAGTCCCTCCTCAGAAGGCCACCCAGGCTCCCCCAAGGGCCAACTGCACCCCAGTGTCGCCGGGGCCCTTCCTCACCTGACACCAGCAGGCTCATGACAGCCTCCAGAGGCCGGTTGTTATCCAGTGCCCGACTCAGCCTCAGCTCGCCCGTGGACGCGTTGAGGAGGACCAGGCTGAGTTCATTCCCCCGCTCGAAGCTGTAAGTCAGGCTGTCTGAGATGTCAGGGTCATGGGCAGGCACCCTGCCAATGGCACCCCCTGGGAAGCTGTTTGATCGGTTGGTGACATAGTTGTTGAAAAGGATCTCGAAGTTGCCCAGCACTGGTGGGTTGTCATTGCGGTCAAGCAGGCGGACGTGCACTGTAGCGCGGCTCACCAGCGGAGCCGACGTGGCCTGGATGACCAGGACATATTCAGGCCGGTCCTCGTAGTCCAAGTCCACCAGAGCGGTCAACTCCCCGGAGAAGATGTCCAGTTGGAAGACCTCAGGGATGTTGCCCTCCACGATCTGGTACATGATCTGAGCATTAGTGCCTTCATCAGGGTCAGTGGCTGTGACCCGGGCCACCGCCAGCCCAATGGGACTGTTCTCTTCCACAAACACATCAAACTCATCCTGCTCAAAAACAGGTGGGTTATCATTTACATCCAATACTGTGACTGTCACGTCCATGGGCGTGCGGGCTGGTGGCATCCCCTTGTCTACGGCGTATGCCCGCAAAACGTACTGGGCCACATTCTCACGATCCAGCCTCCGCAGTGTTCGCACAATGCCTGATGTGGACTCTACGATAAAGTCCCCGTCTCCATCATCGCCCCCTTGGAAGGTGTAGAAGACCCTGCCGTTAAGGCCAGAGTCACGATCAGTGGCTGAGATCTGCAGAACGCTGGTGAAGGGAGGCACGTCCTCATAGACACTGCCCTGGTAGGAATCCCGCAGAAACTGAGGGGCGTTGTCATTCACGTCGTTCACCAGGATCTCCAGGTAGGTGGTGTCGGACTTCTGGGGAATGCCATTGTCCCGGGCAGTGATGGCCAGGGTATAGGACACCTGGTCCTCATAGTCCAGCTCAGCCTGGGTGGTGACGGCCCCTGTGTCCGCATCGATGCGGAACTGGGGGATGCTGTCCTCCATAAAGTAGGTGATGCGGGCATTCTCACCCGTGTCCTCATCGGTGGCACTGATGAGCACCACTGTGGTGCCTGCTGGCCGGTCCTCATTAATATTCACCGTGTAGTGGGAGCTCTGAAAGACAGGGCGGTGGGTATTGGCATCGGTGACGTTCACGACCACTTGGGCCGTGTCCTGTCTCGTGCCATCGGAGGCAGTAACAGCCAGCACATACTGCCGCTCAAGTTTGTAGTCCAGTGGCAGGGCGAGGGACACCAGCCCCCCACCGCTCTGGCTGGTGATGGAGAAGCGGTTCCGGGTGTTGCCACTGGTGATCTGGTAGGTGATGACACTGTGGGCATCTCGGTCCACGGCCGACACCGTCACCACGCTGGTGCCCACGGCTGCATCCTCATTGAGCCGCACCGTGTACTCTGGTTGGGTGAAGGCTGGGTTGTTGTCGTTGACATCCAGGATGGTCACACTGACACTGGCCGAGGCAGTGAGTGCTGGGGTGCCATGGTCACGGGCTTCCACTCCAAAGCTGTAGAAATCAACCTCTTCCCGGTCTAGCTCAGCTGCCACAGAGATCCAGCCTGTGCCATTGTTGATGGTGAAGGGAAAGTCGTGCCCGGCCCCTGCAAGGCGGTATTCTAGGCGGGCATTGTCACCCGCATCAGCATCAATGGCCTGGACATGGAGGACCAGGTAGCCTAAGGGGACGCTCTCCAGAACAGTAGCCTGGAAGGGGGTGCTGACGAAGATGGGAGCGTTGTCATTGATATCCAAGACCTGCACTGTCACCAGGCCGGAGACATTGGAGAGAGGGGGGCGGCCACCGTCCTGTGCCCGAACCCTCAGGGTGTATTCCTTGGTCGTCTCATAGTCAAGAGGGCTCACCACGTCCAGAGCCCCAGTCTGGGCATCTAAGTAAAACTGTCCCCGAGCGTTGCCACTCATGATGCTGTAGTGCACCAGAGCATTGCTGCCCTTGTCTCTATCCGAGGCTGTGACCCGGAGGACCGGGGCTCCTGGGGCCACATCCTCCCGCACCTGGACCACGTAGCGTTTCTCACTAAACTGAGGGGCATTGTCATTATCATCCTCCACTGACAGGAAAATGGCAGCTGTGGCAGTCCGAGGACCGGGGTCCCGACCCTGGTCACTCGCTTCCACCGTCAACTGGTAGGATTCCACCTCTTCCCGATCCACGGGGCCTCGGGTTCGGATGACACCAGAGCGAGGGTCAATCTCAAAGACTTCAGAGGGGCTGCCCCCAGACCCTTCCAGCAGGCGGTACAGAATATTGGCATTGGGAGGGGCATCACCATCTGTGGCTCTGACAGTAAGCACCTCATAGCCGACTTCCAGGTTTTCCCTGAGGCTCTCCTTGTACTCCTGCTGCTCAAACACAGGGTCGTGATCATTGGTGTCAGTCACCAAGATGGTGAGTGTGGCCAGGGCACTGCGTCGGGGCATGCCGTGGTCCTGTGCCGTGACCCTGAAGACGTGTGTGCTCTTGGTCTNAAAAAAAAGTTCTCTGTAGTATGAGTTTGGCTGGCTTAGGACTATAAATTTGCAAAACTTTAGGAACCCATCTATATATGGAATGAATAATTGTACTCTCCATACTGGGGAAAGAGAGACATAAAAATGCCTATGTAAGTATTTAGCAGTAAGAGTACCCCAAAAGTAATTTTACTTTTTTTTTTAATAAGAAATTTCAAGCATGTCCAAGAGGAACAAAATCTGTTCCAGTTATGGATTGTTCCACTGAGGATAATGGGAGCCACAAGTCTCACTATCTGAGAAGAAACTTATTAATATGGGAAGGGAGAAAACAAAAGGAACCCTGTGCTGTCAGTCTGAAATGGAGGTACGGGATAAACTCGTGGTTTTCAATATGCATACAGAAATAAATTTAGATGTCATGGGCACACAGGTATGTGCATACATGTACACACATGCAAATATTCCTAAACTCTGACCGCTGAGATGACCTGGGACCAGTGGCTCCACAATAGTATTGAGCACACTTAGCCCTCAAATCTTAGTTTTAAAATAGTGTTCCACTAAGGAAAGTAGCGGTAATATATGCATACAGAAATAAATTTAGATGTCATGGGCACACAGGTATGTGCATACATGTACACACATGCAAATATTCCTAAACTCTGACCGCTGAGATGACCTGGGACCAGTGGCTCCACAATAGTATTGAGCACACTTAGCCCTCAAATCTTAGTTTTAAAATAGTGTTCCACTAAGGAAAGTAGCGGTAAAGCGTCTGCCTACAATGCGGGAGACCTAGGTTTGATTCCTGGTTTGGGAAGATCCTCTGGAGAAGGAAATAGCAACCCACTCCAGTACTCTTGCCTGGAAAATCCCATGGACGGAGTCTGGTAGACCCCAGTTCATGGGGTTGTGAAGAGTAGGATACGACTGAGTGACTTTACTTCAAGGAAAGTAGGGCCGGAGTAATGAAAAGTACAAGACAAAACTGGACTGTCCTACAGTGTCAAAAAATAAAGGCCAAGTATACGGGAGACATGTCAAGAAGACACAGCAGTCAGCTTGAAGGTGCTCCTGTTGGCCATACCTGAGATGATTTACGCATCTAAAGGAATAACCATAATAATCAATTATAACTCACTGGATACAAAAATTCCATACTCGTAATATAATATAAACTAATAAATAAACGGGGAACGAGTGACCCTATAGTGAAAAAGGCTGGCAAGCACCTTCTTAAACAAGTGGTCGGTTAGTGTTACAGTGATGAGACAAGCGGAAATCACACACCACACAGCGTATGGGATCTTAGTTCTCTAAGAGGGGACCGTACCCAGGCCACGCCAGTGAAAGTGCCGAGCTCTAACCACTGGACAAATTCCCTAAAACTGTTTTTAAAAGTCCAACTTCTCAGTGTAACAGACAAGTGACTACAGCAATGATGAAAACAAGTGGTGAAGATGAATNCACCACACAGCGTATGGGATCTTAGTTCTCTAAGAGGGGACCGTACCCAGGCCACGCCAGTGAAAGTGCCGAGCTCTAACCACTGGACAAATTCCCTAAAACTGTTTTCAAAAGTCCAACTTCTCAGTGTAACAGACAAGTGACTACAGCAATGATGAAAACAAGTGGTGAAGATGAATTTGTAGCATCAAGAGTGTCACAAAATTATTTCTTGAAATAGAGCAGAAATTGTTATTTTATATAATGTGATTTTTAGGTACATATTTTAACAAAGACACTTATTATTATGAGTTAAAGAAAGATCAGTGGATGAATATACTCTTCTAGGTTGAATTAAAATAGGATATGTAAGGTTTAAAAAAGTTTGGCTGGGGAAAAGTAACAGTTTTGCAAAACCTGTGCGATCCAAAAGATGGTGTTCAACAGCAAGAAGGATTCGTTTCTCACCGCCAGTTCTCACAAGCACAGAAATGTGCGCCTCAGTGTAAGAAGGTGTCAAACAGAAACAGGCAAATCTGACAGACTTTACCAAGCAGGAGAAATGCAACGTAAAATCACAGTAAAACAATTTACAGCTTACAAAAAGACTCGCAAGTCGAGGATTCCTTCTATCAACTTCTCAGAGCCCCCACGAGCTCCTCCTGTCCCCTCAAAGACAGGTTGTACCAAAATCTGGTCCACGCTGAACCTTTCAGGGATGCATGACCTGAAAAGGAAAAACTGTCTGAGAAGACGCTGCCTGGCGCCCCTTCCTGCTGGCAGCCCTTCGTTGTAGAGGCGATCAGCATCGGGTCCAAGCAGCGCAGAGTGTCAGGTGTCCCACACCACGCCAACACCGTTTCCTGTCCGGCCAGCTCTCATCTTTCTCCGGTAATGAAGAGATGGACATTCTTCTTGGACTGCAGCATTTGGGCGGCCCGCTCCACCCCAACCACGGCGGCCAAGCGCTGGGCGTCGTACTTGGCGTAGAGGACGGTGCAGGTCCAGGCGGCTTCCTCGCNGCCTCAGTGTAAGAAGGTGTCAAACAGAAACAGGCAAATCTGACAGACTTTACCAAGCAGGAGAAATGCGACATAAAATCACAGTAAAACAATTTACAGCTTACAAAAAGACTCGCAAGTCGAGGATTCCTTCTATCGACTTCTCAGAGCCCCCACGAGCTCCTCCTGTCCTCTCAAAGATAGGTTGTACCAAAATCTGGTCCACGCTGAACCTTTCAGGGATGCATGACCTGAAAAGGAAAAAGTGTCTGAGAAGATGCTGCCTGGCGCCCCTTCCTGCTGGCAGCCCTTCGTTGTAGAGGCGATCAGCATCGGGTCCAAGCGGTGCAGAGTGTCAGGTGTCCCACACCATGCCAACACCGTTTCCTGTCCGGCCAGCTCTCATCTTTCTCCGGTAATGAAGAGATGGACGTTCTTCTTGGACTGCAGCATCTGGGCGGCCCGCTCCACCCCGACCACGGCGGCCAAGCGCTGGGCGTCGTACTTGGCGTAGAGGACGGTGCAGGTCCAGGCGGCTTCCTCGCCTCCACTGGTGGCCCGCAGCATGTTACACACTTCGCTGTAGAAGTGCGGGTAAGTTGGCAGTTCATAGAAAACCAGGTTCCGGACGCCTTTTATCGTGTATCTGCCAGAAGGAGAAAGAGGCTATGTCTACGGGAGAAATTTACGGAGAAGCCACCTCGGAATTTTACAGGGACACAGTCACTCATACCGCTTCGTGCTCAAGGAGGAAGAACAGTAACAGACAGACCAACGGTCACTCTAATTTGAGCTGGAAGGGCTCGTTTTTTGTGACAACGTGTTTGAATTCCTAATGTTTGGTTTAAGATAATGATAAAATTAATTTGCCTTTCTTGAGCCTGCTCTGAGCAGAGTGAGGTAGGCTGGGGAAGACTAGAAGACAAGGGTTAAAAATCGGTCATCGAAAATTTTAAAAGCAGACAACTTCCAATTTAACACTATCCTATCTATAATCAGGGAAACAATGCTCTGCAATGGAGATGAGGTCAGATCCGGCACGTAAAACAAGCTGCAAACACTCTCCCATTACGTCTTTTCTTATCACTTTGACAGCATGTTAGCTCCGCGGCAGATGTTCCACGTTCATTCATTTATAACACTGTGNTGAGCCTGCTCTGAGCAGAGTGAGGTAGGCTGGGGAAGACTAGAAGACAAGGGTTAAAAATCGGTCATCGAAAATTTTAAAAGCAGACAACTTCCAATTTAACACTATCCTATCTATAATCAGGGAAACAATGCTCTGCAATGGAGATGAGGTCAGATCCGGCACGTAAAACAAGCTGCAAACACTCTCCCATTACGTCTTTTCTTATCACTTTGACAGCATGTTAGCTCCGCGGCAGATGTTCCACACAGACAACTTCCAATTTAACACTATCCTATCTATAATCAGGGAAACAATGCTCTGCAATGGAGATGAGGTCAGATCCGGCACGTAAAACAAGCTGCAAACACTCTCCCATTACGTCTTTTCTTATCACTTTGACAGCATGTTAGCTCCGCGGCAGATGTTCCACGTTCATTCATTTATAACACTGTGCCCAAGGACCCATCAGGCATTCTGGGAAGGCAGTCAGTATCAGGAGCATCCTCACTCCTTCCCTGCCCCACAGGGCTGCACTGCGGTGGTGGGAAGGCACACCCGAAGGACTCACCTTGTGGTTAGGTCGAGGTCAAGCATTCCCTCCTAACAAAAGATTTCACAGGCTGACAAGGTTCTGATTTTTCCTGTCTGACACATCGGATGTTAGACTTCCTCGGGAATTTTATTTTATTCATGGAGGATAAGTTTTCCATTCATTCATTTATAACACTGTGCCCAAGGACCCATCAGGCATTCTGGGAAGGCAGTCAGTATCAGGAGCGTCCTCACTCCTTCCCTGCCCCACAGGGCTGCACCACGGTGGTGGGAAGGCACACCCTACGGACTCACCTTATGGTTAGGTCGAGGTCGAGCATTCCCTCCTAACAAAAGATTTCACAGGCTGACAAGGTTCTGATTTCTCCTGTCTGACACATCGGATGTTAGACTTCCTCGGGAATTTTATTTTATTCATGGAGGATAAGTTTTCCTTGTCTTTTTATCCCATGGCTCAGCCTTATCTCTCTGGAGACCCTCCTCTTCCAGAATATAACTGCAGTCCATTACTTGGTTCAGTTTTCCACATCCCCGTTCTAGAAGGAATTCTAACGCTAACGAGTCAAGTTGACAAGACACCATTCTGCCTCAGCAGTTATCAAAACAAAAACACACAAGCACGGAGTTTCACTTCTGCTTAGTACATAGAAACTTCAAGAGAATACTGCTTCCATGCCAACAAGAAGAAGACAATCTACAGCAACATTCCTCTTCTCGAGCCTAGACAGCCGACGTGAGGCAGCCAGGCGGACCGAGTCAGCGGCGCCCCGGTGTGTGTTTAACCGGTTCCCAGTGGGGGAGGGAAGGTGCTGATTTGAAGCACTTGCCAATTTTTGTGGTGTAAACCCTTCATTTCAAGCGACCAATGTCATGCTCCTGAACTTGGAAATGGGAAGAGATGTGCGACCAGATCTCAAGAGCAGGCATGAGCCAGCTTCAGCCCATCACTGACTGAATTCCAGAGCGACAAGCTCGTCTGAAGAGAAACAGGACACTTCACCATGGGAAAGGGGGTGGCTGCCGGGAAAAACGGGAAGAGATGTACGACCAGATCTCAAGAGCAGGCATGAGCCAGCTTCAGCCCATCACTGACTGAATTCCAGAGCGACAAGCTCGTCTGAAGAGAAACAGGACACTTCACCATGGGAAAGGGGGTGGCTGCCGGGAAAGCGGGAAGGAAGAACAGCTACACTTGCAAAGGGCAATTATGGCTTTGCATGAGAGTTCAGGGTCCCTGGGATTTCCGGACCACCTTTACTTCATTTTCATGAGGTCCTTTCCGCAGGCCTCCACTGCGAGCCCTGAAGAGACGCCAGAAGGCCTGAGAGACCCCGTGGGCAGCGCAGACAGGAAAACTCACTCTTTCCCCAGACCCATACTGTGTGTGAAGCCAAAGCCTGAAGCCAACGAACAGGACAAAGGTCAACTGCTGGGGTGGAGTTAGATGGAGCAAAAATCCACTACCCTAAGGGAGTGGGCTTTCCCTTGTGGCTCAGCTGGTAAAGAATCCGCCTGCAATGCGGGAGACCTGGGTTCGATCCCTGGGTTGGGCAGATCCCCCGAAGAAGGGAAAGGCTATCCACTTCAGTATTCTCGCCTGGAGAATTCTACGGACTGTACAGTCCATGGGGTTGCAAAGAGTTGGACACGACTGAGAGACTTTCACTTTCAAGGGAGGGGCATTAACTCCCTCACCCCGTCCTTCCTCACAAGACTCACACCCAGTAAAAAGCAAGAGCAGTCTGTCCCTAAGCAAAGGGCATGAAGCTTACGGAGCTCAAGAGCCTGCACTGATGCAAGCAGAGGTTTGCTGCCAGTGAGGAGAAGCAGGAAACTCTTTCCAAGACCCTCACAGAACAAGGCAGAGGGAGGTCTGCCACCACGCAGGGTAGTGTAGGAACCCTTTGAGAAAGCCCAGGGTGGAAGAACCTGCGTGCATCTGAGCTGCACGGGTCGGAGGGCCCCTGCCCCACTTCAAGCCTGTGTGAAGGAGTGAGCAGGAGCGGCTGGAGTGCGGGGAGAAGCTCTCCCTGGGCACAGGGGCGCAGGGCTGGGGGAAAGCTGAGAGGGGAGCCGGTCCTGAGACAAGACCCTCCAGCAGGGCCCCGCGCCGGGCCACTGTCTGCTGGAGGAACTGCAGTCTGTGGTACCTGGACGGTAACCATGGTAACAACCAGATCCTCACTAGGCTCCCAACTCCCACTCTAGTGGCCTGACGCAAGAGGTGTGTCCAGGCCAACTACCCCCGGAACGTCATTCAACTCTTACAAAAAACACAGAAAAGCAAGAAA
>SJYX01000073.1:78703-130385 GCA_006410675.1 Oreotragus oreotragus
ACACACACACACACACACACACACACACCTTCTTTATTCATTCTTCTGTTGATGAATGTTTAGCTTGTTTCCATGTCTTGGCTATTGTGAATAGTGCTGCTGTGAATATAGGGGTATATGTGTCTTTTTGAATTATAGTTTTGGCCAGATATATCCCCAGGAGTAAGATTACTGGATCATATGGTAATTCTGAGGTTTTCTGAGGAACCTCCATTCTGTTTTTCACGGTGGCTGTCCCAGCTTACATTCCCACCAACAGTGTAAGAGGGTTCCCCTTTCTCCACACCTTTCCAGCACTTGTTGTTTGTAGACTTTTTAATGATGGCCATTCTAACTGGGGTGGGATAGTACCTCATTGCAGAGTTGATTTTTTTCCTTATGGTTTTTGGTTTGCATTTCCCTGATCATTAGTAATGTTGAGCATCTCTACGTATGTCTGTTTGTCATCCCTATGGCTTTGAGAAAATGTCTATTCAGATCCTCAGCCCATTTTTCTGGTTTTGCTGATAATGAGTCACATGCATTCTTTGTAATTTTGGATGTTAACCCCTTACCACATATGAAACATCTCCTGTTCAGTAGATCGCCTTTCTGTTTTGTTGGTTCCATCGCTGTGCTTCATCTTTTTAGCTTCACGTAGTTCCAGTGCTCTTGCCTGGAAACTCCCATGGACAGAGGAGCCTGGAGGGCTGCAGTCCACGGGCTTGCTTAGAGTCGGGCACGACTGAGCGACTTCACTTTGACTTTTCACTTTCATGCATTGGAGAAGGAAATGGCACTCCACTCCAGTACTCTCGCTTGGAAACTCCCGTGGACGGAGGAGCCTGGAGGGCTGCTCAGGTGCCCGATGCTTAGAGTCGGGCACGACTGAGCGACTTCACTTTGACTTTTCACTTTCATGCATTGGAGAAGGAAATGGCACTCCACTCCAGTACTCTCGCTTGGAAACTCCCGTGGACGGAGGAGCCTGGAGGGCTGCAGTCCACGGGCTGGCTTAGAGTCGGGCACGACTGAGCGACTTCACTTTCACTGTTCACTTTCATGCATTGGAGAAGGAAATGGCACCCTACTCCAGTACTCTTGCCTGGAGAATCCCAGGGACAGAGGAGCCTGGTGGGCTGCTGTCTATGGGATCGCACAGAGTTGGACACAACTGAAGCGACTTAGCAGCAGCAGCAGTCCCATTTAATTTTGCTTTCATTGCCCTTGCCTGTGGAACAGATCCAAAAAAAATATCCCTAAGATTGATGTCAGGAAAGTTGCTGCCTGTGTTTTCTTCTAGGGGCTTTATGGGTTTCAGGCCTTAAGTCTTTAATCCATTTTGAGCTGACTCTTGTAGCTGGCGTAAGCTCGCGGTCCAGTTTCATTCTTTGGCATGCAGCTCTCCAGTTTCCTCAGCACCATTTGTTCATGAGACTGTCTTTTCCACGTTGTATATTCTTGCCTCCTTTTCATAGATTAATTAGCTATACAAATACAGGTTTATTTCTGGGCTATTTCTGTTCTGTTTGTGCTAGTACCATACAGTTTTGAATACTGTAGACTTGCGGTGTGGTTTAAAATCAGGGAGCAGGGTCCCTCCAGCTTTGTTCTTCTTTCCTATGATCAGTTTGTATATTCAAGGTGTTTTGTAGCTCTAAACTTACTTTACAGTTATTCTAGTTCTATAAACTATGTCATGGGTAAAGACATTAAAACCATGAGGCATCATTTTGACCATCAAACTACTGGCAACAGGTAGGGTTTTACAGAGATAGGTTAACGGAGTATAAGTTATTGTATGTATTTGGCGGGGAGGGAGAAGATGAGAGGTTGCAATGTACAGCAAACATTAAATTGTGTACAGTTTTTGAACAAACAAGTTTTCATTTCCAAATTTATCCCAAGGAAATACCTAGGCAACTAGGCCATCAACTACACAGATGGATGCTCATGGCATTATTGTACACAATAGCGGAAAACAAGAGCATGCCTGTTAAAAGGAAACTGGGTTAATTATATCCCCATTCAAAGTACATAACAGTAACAGTAACCAGTAAAACGGATACCATGCGCACCTCACAGGTTACTCATAATCAAACAGAAAAGGTATCGTTATAAGGCAGAGATCTAGCAGACCTACCTTGACCAGGTGATTACATTTAGCATCACCCAAAATGGGATAAACTGACACCCTGTGCCTTCACGCAGAATTCTTACCAAAATAATGTTTAAATCTGTGATTCCCAAACCTGGACGCCTCTTGAATCACCTATTTGTTTTTAAAAAATATCTATGATATAATTGGTCCTCATCTCCAACACTATGATTTAACTGGTACTGGGGTATGACATGGGCCTCTAGAGTTTTTAAAAGCTCTACTAGGGGACTCCAACGTGTAGCAGAGTTTGGGGACACCGACCTAAATAATAAGGAAGGAGGCAAATCCAGACTGTGGGACATTCTACGGGAAACCGGACTAAACTTCTCAAAAAAATGTCAGTATCATGATAAACAACAAAAGGAAGAGAATTATTCCAGATGAGGGTTTCTTAACTGCAGTATTACTGACATTTTAAGCCAGATAATTCTTTGTTGTAGGGGCCATCCTGTGAACTGAAGGGTGATTAGCAGCACTCAGGCCTTGACTGTGTGAACCACTAGAATAACCTTCCAGCTGTAACTACCAAAAATGTCTCCAGATATTTCCAAATGTCCCTTGGGGAACAAAACTATTCCCAGCTTGAGAACTGCTAAAATAAACTGAAGAAATATGTTAACCAAATGCAATGTATGATACTCAACTAAATCCTAAATCCTGGATTGCTGGTGGGGGACAGCTGTGATAGTCACTGGAAACCAACTAGGAAAATCTGAACCCAGACTAAATATTAGGTGATGTTATTGCAATCATGTCAAGTGGAATGTCAACAAATGACAGAATTTTGGTTTTAGCCACTTTACATGCTGAAAGAGCTAAAGTTAAGTGTCATGAAGCCTCCTATAATTTACTGTGAAATGGTTCAGGAAGAAAGAAAATAAGATGTGGGAGGAGAGAGAGGAGAGACAGAATATGAGTGCACGTGAACAGGGCAAAATGCTAACAGCTGGCCAAGTCTACATGGAAGGAGTTAGAGACGTTCACTGGGAGAGCTTTACAATGTCTTTTGAAATGAAATCTTCCCAAATAAAAAGTTAGTGGGTGGAGGATGTGACAGAACCATATATAAACTTAAAAAGACTTAGAAATACATATCGATAACACACAAGCATACATGCCAAAACGCTAACTTGTTTTTTTTCTATGAGCACATAAAACACGTAAGATAAAAGAAAAAAAGTCCCCATGTGTATATGGGGATCTCAACTTTGGCTTTTTTTTTTTTTTTTCCAAATTGCCTGTGTCTGTGTGCATATACACAAGTTTTTTGACATTAAAAAGCCAGGGAAGGGGCTCATGTTGGGGAGTTCATGTACACCCGTGGCGGATTCATGTCAATGTATGCCAAAACCAGTAGAGTACCGTAAAGTAAAATAAAATAAAATTAAAAAAAAAAAAAAAAGCCAGGGAAGAAATATACCAAAATGAGTATTTGTATCAATGGGATTATAGGTGATTCCATTTTTTTAACCTAGATTTTCCAGGTTCTCTAACAATAATACTCTTATAATGAGAGTATTTTTAAAACAAAATAAAACAACAAAACCGACTCCAATAGGTATTATACTTAAGAACTAAGAAAATCTCTTGGTGCCAATTTGTCTACAGTAGAGACTAGGGCTTCCCCGGTGACTCAGCGGTAAAGAATCTTCCTGCAATGCAGGAGATGCAGGTTTGATTCCTGGGTGGGGAAGATCCCCTGGAGAAGGAAATGGCTACCCACTCCAGTATTCTTTCCTGGAAAATCCCACGGACAAAGGAGCCTGGCAGACCACAGTCCACGGGGCCTCAAAGTCAGAAGCGACTTAGTGACTAAACAATGCAACAAAGCAGGGCTCGGGGTCTTCTGGAAATAAGGGAGTGTGCGCAGGGCCTCTTCAGAGGGGCAGTCAGTACCAACTCCTGCGACCTCCTGCACCCCTCCCCTGCCTTCTTCCTCTCCTGTATGTGTTTTGGGTCTTCAATGACCCCAACAAATATGGCCTAACACTCTGACAGGACCTAAAATTAAGGACATTCCAGATATCTATGCTACCTGCCAACTGTCAATGATAAATGAGGCACCCACAACTGACTTGAAAGGCTGGTTCCTCCATAGTCTATAAAGACTCAATCTGTTGCGTCTATAGCTGGGGTTCTCACTGGGGCAAGGAGCACCCGGAAGTTGGCCTTTCCCAACTCTAGAAATCCCACCTCCAGAGCTTCTGAGTGCCAATCCTTCATGCTGTGCTTACCCACTGATAATGCTCAGAGAAGCTGTGAGCTGAACTCACCTCAGGAGCATCATGACCAAAGTCCAATCCAGCCCTAAGAGTCTACCGGTTTCATCTCCCCAAAGAAAACACATCTTCAGGTTGAAAATTTTTCATTAGCTCACAAATGAACTGCAGTATTTCTAACACTGCTTCCTCGAGAATACAGACACAGACTTTTAGAGTTGGTTACTAAAGTTGAAAACATGTACTTTTCCCCACAGTCAAATTAAAAAATTCAAATCACAAAGACACTGCAGATCAAAATACCTATCATCACTTCCGTGATCTCTCAAGCAAAAAAGTCTATAGCTGGGAACCTTGAGACAACTGGCACTTACAAATTACTTAGATTCACATTTAACACCCAATAACTGGATCCAGGGTGTAAAGCAAATGGCAAATGTCAGCTTTGTCTTTACCATGACTTTGGGGACAAAACCATCTGGTCAGTAAATGAACAGTGTAAGACAGGAGACTGTCCCATTTAAGAGAAGGGGCTACTCTTAACACCACGCCTTCTCATTGAAGATCTGCTCTTTGAGAGAGGTGCTCATCCCAGCTTAATTCACAGTTGTGAGAGACAATCTCATTGGGAAGTTTTCCAGTCCATCCACTTCATTCAAAGGACTTGCTTTGATGTGTTAAGCTTTTGGAAAACTAAGGGCTCTTAAGACCTGCTGAATGCAAATTCCCCCCAAAATACTACTTTCCAACACGAATGAAAACAACTCACTGGAAGGAAGAAAATAATGATGCCGGGAAGCAGGCATTTGTTAAAACTCTTGGGCCAAACAGCCTAGAATGAAGCCCCGTCAACACAGATGCAGTCATGCCTCCCCCTCCGCTGGCAGATAACTGTTGTCAGCAGAATGCCAGAGGTCATGCTGTGCCAGCCTGCTTCACCCAGAGGGTGCTGGGTCTTTCCTGGTGAGGAGACAGTTTCTGGGGAACACCATCCAATACCAAACGTAAACTAAAAGGCAATGCAATGCCAAGGTGCTCCAACTAATAAGCTCCACAGCCTANAAAAAAAAAAAAAAAAGCCAGGGAAGAAATATACCAAAATGAGTATTTGTATCAATGGGATTATAGGTGATTCCATTTTTTTAACCTAGATTTTCCAGGTTCTCTAACAATAATACTCTTATAATGAGAGTATTTTTAAAACAAAATAAAACAACAAAACCGACTCCAATAGGTATTATACTTAAGAACTAAGAAAATCTCTTGGTGCCAATTTGTCTACAGTAGAGACTAGGGCTTCCCCGGTGACTCAGCGGTAAAGAATCTTCCTGCAATGCAGGAGATGCAGGTTTGATTCCTGGGTGGGGAAGATCCCCTGGAGAAGGAAATGGCTACCCACTCCAGTATTCTTTCCTGGAAAATCCCACGGACAAAGGAGCCTGGCAGACCACAGTCCACGGGGCCTCAAAGTCAGAAGCGACTTAGTGACTAAACAATGCAACAAAGCAGGGCTCGGGGTCTTCTGGAAATAAGGGAGTGTGCGCAGGGCCTCTTCAGAGGGGCAGTCAGTACCAACTCCTGCGACCTCCTGCACCCCTCCCCTGCCTTCTTCCTCTCCTGTATGTGTTTTGGGTCTTCAATGACCCCAACAAATATGGCCTAACACTCTGACAGGACCTAAAATTAAGGACATTCCAGATATCTATGCTACCTGCCAACTGTCAATGATAAATGAGGCACCCACAACTGACTTGAAAGGCTGGTTCCTCCATAGTCTATAAAGACTCAATCTGTTGCGTCTATAGCTGGGGTTCTCACTGGGGCAAGGAGCACCCGGAAGTTGGCCTTTCCCAACTCTAGAAATCCCACCTCCAGAGCTTCTGAGTGCCAATCCTTCATGCTGTGCTTACCCACTGATAATGCTCAGAGAAGCTGTGAGCTGAACTCACCTCAGGAGCATCATGACCAAAGTCCAATCCAGCCCTAAGAGTCTACCGGTTTCATCTCCCCAAAGAAAACACATCTTCAGGTTGAAAATTTTTCATTAGCTCACAAATGAACTGCAGTATTTCTAACACTGCTTCCTCGAGAATACAGACACAGACTTTTAGAGTTGGTTACTAAAGTTGAAAACATGTACTTTTCCCCACAGTCAAATTAAAAAATTCAAATCACAAAGACACTGCAGATCAAAATACCTATCATCACTTCCGTGATCTCTCAAGCAAAAAAGTCTATAGCTGGGAACCTTGAGACAACTGGCACTTACAAATTACTTAGATTCACATTTAACACCCAATAACTGGATCCAGGGTGTAAAGCAAATGGCAAATGTCAGCTTTGTCTTTACCATGACTTTGGGGACAAAACCATCTGGTCAGTAAATGAACAGTGTAAGACAGGAGACTGTCCCATTTAAGAGAAGGGGCTACTCTTAACACCACGCCTTCTCATTGAAGATCTGCTCTTTGAGAGAGGTGCTCATCCCAGCTTAATTCACAGTTGTGAGAGACAATCTCATTGGGAAGTTTTCCAGTCCATCCACTTCATTCAAAGGACTTGCTTTGATGTGTTAAGCTTTTGGAAAACTAAGGGCTCTTAAGACCTGCTGAATGCAAATTCCCCCCAAAATACTACTTTCCAACACGAATGAAAACAACTCACTGGAAGGAAGAAAATAATGATGCCGGGAAGCAGGCATTTGTTAAAACTCTTGGGCCAAACAGCCTAGAATGAAGCCCCGTCAACACAGATGCAGTCATGCCTCCCCCTCCGCTGGCAGATAACTGTTGTCAGCAGAATGCCAGAGGTCATGCTGTGCCAGCCTGCTTCACCCAGAGGGTGCTGGGTCTAAGGAAGAAAATAATGATGCCGGGAAGCAGGCATTTGTTAAAACTCTTGGGCCAAACAGCCTAGAATGAAGCCCCGTCAACACAGATGCAGTCATGCCTCCCCCTCCGCTGGCAGATAACTGTTGTCAGCAGAATGCCAGAGGTCATGCTGTGCCAGCCTGCTTCACCCAGAGGGTGCTGGGTCTTTCCTGGTGAGGAGACAGTTTCTGGGGAACACCATCCAATACCAAACGTAAACTAAAAGGCAATGCAATGCCAAGGTGCTCCAACTAATAAGCTCCACAGCCTAGACTTCTGGCTTAGCTGTTAGAGATTCTCTGAGGAAATGTGTCCCTCAGTAGTATATGACTGAGAATTTCACAGATGCAGTCATGCCTCCCCCTCCGCTGGCAGATAACTGTTGTCAGCAGAATGCCAGAGGTCATGCCGTGCCAGCCTGCTTCACCCAGAGGGTGCTGGGTCTTCCTGGTGAGGAGACAGTTTCTGGGGAACACCATCCAATACCAATGTAAACTAAAAGGCAATGCAATGCCAAGGTGCTCCAACTAATAAGCTCCACAGCCTAGAAGACTTCTGGCTTAGCTGTTAGAGATTCTCTGAGGAAATGTGTCCCTCAGTAGTATATGACTGAGAATTAATATAACAGTAAAGTCAGAACTTAAACTCACTGAACATTACTGTGAATCAGGAAAGAAAAGGTTACAGGATGTAATTTCCATCTCTCTCTAGGTAAGGGCTTAAAGGAGGCTTTTACATTTGGCAGTAGAGAGAATTAGAAAAACAAGAAAATCATGAGCTCTGGGTACATGAAGGGCTGCAGCTATCCCAAACAGTAACAGAAGGATCAATATTACTAACACTCTAATTTAAAAAAAAGGTCACCCCAACATTTTTGTCAAAGTCACATGGTGGGGAAGCTAAGCAAATGCTGAAGCTCTTAAACATTCACCTTTAAGGCCCTCGCCTTTTGCTCTTCCTAAACATCAAGGGGCCCCTTAGTCCCCGTTCTCTTTGGTGAGGAAGTGTGTGCACACCATCTCCGGACACATGAGAACTTCCTGAACACTGACACTGCACTCAGCTTCCATCTCCACACAGTCCCCAATATTTCATCTGTGCTTCTATGACAGGCTCCATCCACCCTTTGCTGTACTCGAGTTGTCCCTGTCAAGAGCTGCTCAGCTCTGTAACATCTTCCTTGAGGGGCATATCCTCAAGAAAGCTACTTAGGAAATACCCTGAGTATGGATCCACTCCACATCTATATATAACATGCTGCAGTCACTCATTCATTTCTACAGCCTTTTCCAGCAACACCCATTTTGCAAGAAAACCAAACAACCCATCAAGAAAAGCCTGTCCAGCCCCTAGAACTCCAGCGTCTCTCCAGGAGGTGGAACAGGGAGGACCACAACACTGCAAAGCCCCCCATACACTCAGAAGCAGGCCCTCCAAAGAGGACGCTCGAAGCCCAGCCCTCCTCCTCACCTTTTGTAGAAATGGAAGCGCTCAGTGAGCAGCAGGAACTGCTTCTCCCCTTGAAGGAAGAAGTGTCTGGCCCTGGAGACCCCAGACTTCTGGGTGTACTCGCAGATATGAGTGAAATTCAGTTCCTCCTTCTTGAAGTAATTTCGGAGACGCACAAAGTCAAAGTAGGAGGGGACATAGATAAGTGTGTGGGACATGACTGCATCCCGATACTGAGGCAAAATCTTGTTCACGAAAAAGTTGAACCTGATTTGGAAAGGCAAAGGGCAAAGTCAGCGGCCTGGAAGTGAGCCCGCAGGGTCACTGCTAACTGCACAGCCCTGGGCAAGTCACAGCCTCCCTCCACCTCCCCTAAGAGGCCAATCTGGTCTACCACACTGCAAAGAGATTAGACTTGCTCAACACGTTAGAAAGTAAGTGTTAATACTACTCATCATAAAGTATGGATGTGATACTGGTATATCCCAGAGAATTATTCTAGGAAGTATATAACCATATCACTCATTCATTCAGTTGTCAGGCAGTCAACAAATAATTACTGAACACCTACCATATACTAAGCACCATTCTGCTGCCAAGGGTCCCCTGACTAAACGCAATGAGCAAACAGGAGAAAATAATATAGAGAATTAGAAAAGGAGTTCTTGCCCCGAAGGGCTTACAATTAAGCTGCTGACATGCAGCATTAAGCAATTAACGTAATTTTAAAATGCCACTGTCTAGGGTTTCTCCCCTTGAAGGAAGAAGTGTCTGGCCCTGGAGACCCCAGACTTCTGGGTGTACTCGCAGATATGAGTGAAATTCAGTTCCTCCTTCTTGAAGTAATTTCGGAGACGCACAAAGTCAAAGTAGGAGGGGACATAGATAAGTGTGTGGGACATGACTGCATCCCGATACTGAGGCAAAATCTTGTTCACGAAAAAGTTGAACCTGATTTGGAAAGGCAAAGGGCAAAGTCAGCGGCCTGGAAGTGAGCCCGCAGGGTCACTGCTAACTGCACAGCCCTGGGCAAGTCACAGCCTCCCTCCACCTCCCCTAAGAGGCCAATCTGGTCTACCACACTGCAAAGAGATTAGACTTGCTCAACACGTTAGAAAGTAAGTGTTAATACTACTCATCATAAAGTATGGATGTGACACTGGTATATCCCAGAGAATTATTCTAGGAAGTATATAACCATATCACTCATTCATTCAGTTGTCAGGCAGTCAACAAATAATTACTGAACACCTACCATATACTAAGCACCATTCTGCTGCCAAGGGTCCCCTGACTAAACGCAATGAGCAAACAGGAGAAAATAATATAGAGAATTAGAAAAGGAGTTCTTGCCCCGAAGGGCTTACAATTAAGCTGCTGACATGCAGCATTAAGCAATTAACGTAATTTTAAAATGCCACTGTCTAGGGGAAAGTACCCCTGATTCACCAGCTTTGCCACTAACTAGATATCAGAACCAGGGCGAGGCATCGCCTCTCTGGGCTTCAGTGTCCTCCTCTGTCAATGCCATGACGGAGAGCAATCACCTCATTTCACCTCGCAAACGGTCATCGATAAAGCCAACATGGAGTCCAATTCTAAGTTTGAACAGCCAGGTAAAAGCCCTCTCTGTGACTCCCAGGGTCCAGAGGGAAGGGCGGGGGATGTGGGTACCTGGCATCAATCACGGAAGTGAGGCTTTCCGCTTCCATCCTCTGGAAGACATGCGGGAGCTGCACCAGGACCTGACTGATGGAGCCTGTCATCGGGACGTTCCTCACGGCCACCTGCCAGGGGTCAGGGAGAGCATCAGGAGGCGAGCTAGCCCTGCTGCTGACCAGATGTAATCCTCCCCTTCTGCCTCGTGACCCAAACAACACGTGACACTTCCCGAAGGCCAGAGAAAGGGGAGACCCCACCTGGCCTTGCACACTGACGCAGTACTTATTGAACACAGAGTTGATCTGGGCATCCTGCAGGGCCCCGAACAGCAGGGTCTGGCGATAGTATTTGGACCAATTGTTGAGGCTCCACATCCGCACTCGAGAAAAGTCCACCCCATGTGAGTCCAAGGGCAGCAAGTTCATGTGGTTCATCAAATGCTGCGAGCAGAAATAATACTCCATTAATACTTATCGAGCACTTACCTGGAAGGCCTTGCTAAGCGTTCCGTAGGCCTTTGGTCTTACTTAACCCTGAGGAATGCATGCTATCACCTCCCAAGTTACAGAAAGAAAACTGCGGCTCAGGTGGGAGAGTGACTTGTCCATAGTCTGGTAAACATTCCCAACACGAAAATAAAGCTCAAACTGGCTACCTCATGGATCTTTCAAAAAAGGATCGAGACAGTATCTATACAGTGTATTTCTGAAATGCCGCCCTGGTTACTCTATAAGCAACCTGGCTCCAGACTTGGACAAGAAGGAAAATGACACAGAAAACAGAACTGCTGTCCTTCCATGACCTGGTTCTCAAAACATTAGGAGATTCCCTGAGTGACTACACGTCAACCAATTAAATATGACTCAATCATTAGCTTCCTCGTAGCTCAGTCAGTAAAGAACCTGCCTGCAATGCAGAAGACCTGGGTTCAATTCCTGGGTTGGGAAGATCCCCTGGAGAAGGAAATGGCAACCCACTCCAGTATTCTTGCCTGGAAAACCCCAAGGGCAGAGGAGCCTGGCGGACTACAGTCCATGGGATCGCAAGAACTGGACACAACTTAGCAACTAAACCACCACAACTATCAACATGGCTTTTCTATGTTAATCATATTTTTACCTTGTACACTGAAGGTTTAAAAATACTATAAATTTATTCCTTACTTCATAAGTACTCCCCTTTATTTGCTGCAAACTGTAAGTCCTAGAGTTGTAGAAAAGGTAAGTTCTCACTTGCCTTATACTGTCAAAATAAACCTACGGTTCCATGATGAGGACTGTTCCAAAGCACAATCCTAAACTCAAAGACATTGCAGAATATGTGGAGAGGGAGGAAAAAAAATCACTGCACTAATTATGGTAGGAGGACAAAAACATCTCACATTTATCAGTAAAACATGAGCAATCTTTTCCCAAACTCTACCAAACACTGAACAAAAGCGAATGAGCATAAACTGCAGGAGGAATTATTTTAGATAAAGACATCCTCGGTGAGGAGGGATTTCAACCAACCAACCACATGAAAGCAGCCTATTAGCAGAAGCCACCTTTATAAGGGGAAGAACTCTTATCTGGTGATTTGAGAAGATCGACAAGAGTTTTTACCTTTCTGGATACTGAGCAACCTGCGGCTAGCAGAGGGGACACTTCTCGTTTGCAAACTGGAAAATGTGGAACATTTCCATTTCCAAACTGAGTTTTAATCTGGACTTGAATAATCCTTTCAGACTCAACCCACTGAGCTTCTTGTCTCTAAATGTGAATGACCAACATTACCAGGACATGCTCCCAGTTCTGCATCAAGTAAATGTCAGCTTGATCAATGATGAGCAGTTCGATAGAAGACAAGAAGTCAAAATCTCTCTTCTTCTCTCCTTCTCCACCAATGATGGTCCTCAAGCCCAGAGGGGAGGCGATGAGAATGTCCGAGGAGTAGAAGGGGGCGTAAAGTCGGATGCTCCTCTGCAGAATCGCCACCCCTACACACAAAACAGCCAAGGACACGTCAGTTCTTCAATCACCACCAAGCCACCAGCTTCCACCTTCTCAAAGTGCCGCCTGCCCTCGCACCTTCCAGCTTCCCCCTTAGCATATAACTGAACTCAAACTGCTTTCATTATTAAAATCATCATCACCCACCCTTGCTTTGATGGTCCCTTCTAGCCCCTACTCTCTTCCTTTTTTTCATTGGCAAATCTTCCCAGACAATTGTTTCTACTTTAAAACCTCCTCTTCACTCCTCAACGGACTGCAGTCTGCCTCTGAGTCTCAGGACGCCACCGACATGACCCTCGCTAAGGTCACCAAAAGCTCTTGGTTACCAACGCAATGGCCCTTCGGTGTTTCTTGTCATTAATGCATAAGCACATCCTCCTTGAAATGTTTTTTTCCTTGCTGGTGGTTTCCATGACTTCAACGCTTACTTTTTGTATCACTGACCTGGTCCTTGTCTATCTTTCCAGATTCAGACAGCTCTTCTACAAATCCCTGGATTCCCTGCAAGTTCTCTTTTGCTACGCACGAAGCGCTGGACAAGTATATTCACTAATGACGGTTTAACACTGCTGTCACAAATGGCATGTTTCCTGCCCACGTCTCACTGCTAAGCAAAAAGCAGCAGTTTGTAAAGAGGCCAAAGCGCGCGTCAGGGAGACTGACTCGCTTGTCCGAAAGCCTGCGCCAGAGGGGCAGAAGCCCGCTGGGGGCTGTCGCTGGGGTAGAGTGCTGGTGGACACCACTTTGACAAACGCCCTCAACCTTGATGACACTGGTGGGCACCATTTCTGCACGCTCAGTCTAAGCTGCCCACAGTGGCGGGTGAGCACCCCCCACCCCACCGCCCTGCCCTGCTTGCGGGCAGCGCTGGCAGACACGAGCAGCGAGCAGCCCCACCGACCACCCCCACCCATGCCACTCGCAGTGCACCACCAGAGCCAACGATCTCATGCAGCCCACACAGGGGACACCTCTTGAGTGCCAGGCTCAGGCAGATGGCGGGCAGACTGCGTTTCTGGACTCCACGGGAGTAAAACAAGCAGAGAGTTTGTGGGACAACCAAGAACTAGGAAAAAGTTAAACAACACAGTTCATCTCCCACACAGAGCCACTCCTTCAAGACAGGGAGCCATAACTGCTTTGCATAATATACAGAAACAAACAGCCAAGCAAAATGAGGAAGCAGGGGAACATGTTCCAACTGAAGGAACAAGATGGAACCCCAGAAAAAAAAACTGAATGAGACAGATGTAAGTAGTTTATTTGATAAAGAATTCAAAGTCATGGTCATTAAAATGCTCACCAAACTTGGGAGATTATGAATAAACAAACACATTGATAAACTCAATAAAGAGAAAATATTGAGAAAGTTCTAAAAGAACTCACAGAGCTGAAGAATATAACTGAGCTGAAAAATACACCAGAGGGTATCCACAGAAGAGACGGCATGAAAGAGTGTCAGGGGCCTGACAGACAGGGTGGTGGAAATCTCCCCAGGAGGACGGCAAAGGGGAAAGAAAAAACGCTCCTTAAATGAGGACAGTTTACGGGGCAGCATCAAGGGGTCTATCATCAGCGTTAACGAGTCCCAGAAGGAGGAGAGAGAGAAAGAGTCACTAACATCCGCATTATAGGGGACCCAGGAGAGGGAGGAGAGAGAAAGGGGCAGAAAACTTATTTGAAGAAACAATGGCTGAAAATTTCCCTAACCCAGTGAAGGAAACAGACATTCAGGTCCAGGAAGCACAAAGACATGCTATTTTATGGAGAAAACCCTAAAGACTCCACCAAAAAACTATTAGAACAAATGAATTTAGTAAAGCTGCAAGATAACAAAAACATACAGGAATCTGGTACATTTCTACACATTCATAATGAACTACCAGAAAGAGAAATTAAGAAAACAATCCCATTTACAACTGCATCAAAAAGAATAAAATACCTAAGAATAAATCTAGCCAAAAAGGTAAAAGACTTGTAGTTGGAAATTATAAGGTCTTAAAAGAAACTGAAGACGACACAAACAAATGCAAAAATATACTGTGCTCATAGACTGGAAAAACTAGTATTGTTAAAATGTCCACAGTACCCAAGGAAACTACAGACTCAGTGCAATTACTATCAAAATACCCATGACATAGTTTATAGAACTAGAATAACTGTAAAGTAAGTTTAGAGCTACAAAACACCTTGAATATACAAACTGATCATAGGAAAGAAGAACAAAGCTGGAGGGACCCTGCTCCCTGATTTTAAACCACACCGCAAGTCTACAGTATTCAAAACTGTATGGTACTAGCACAAACAGAACAGAAATAGCCCAGAAATAAACCTGTATTTGTATAGCTAATTAATCTATGAAAAGGAGGCAAGAATATACAATGTGGAAAAGACAGTCTCATGAACAAATGGTGCTGAGGAAACTGGAGAGCTGCATACCAAAGAATGAAACTGGACCGCGAGCTTACACCAACTACAAAAATCAGCTCAGAATGGATTAAAGACTTGAACATAAGGCCTGAAAAACCATAAAGCCCCTAGAAGAAAACATAGGCAGCAACTTTCCTGACATCAATCTTAGGGATATTTTTTTTGGATCTGTTCCACAGGCAAGGGCAATGAAAGCAAAATTAAATGGGACTGCTGCTGCTGCTAAGTCGCTTCAGTTGTGTCCAACTCTGTGTGATCCCACAGACGGCAGCCCACCAGGCCTGTCTCTTATACACATCTAGATGTGTATAAGAGACAGNCTCTTCTACAAATCCCTGGATTCCCTGCAAGTTCTCTTTTGCTACGCACGAAGCGCTGGACAAGTATATTCACTAATGACGGTTTAACACTGCTGTCACAAATGGCATGTTTCCTGCCCACGTCTCACTGCTAAGCAAAAAGCAGCAGTTTGTAAAGAGGCCAAAGCGCGCGTCAGGGAGACTGACTCGCTTGTCCGAAAGCCTGCGCCAGAGGGGCAGAAGCCCGCTGGGGGCTGTCGCTGGGGTAGAGTGCTGGTGGACACCACTTTGACAAACGCCCTCAACCTTGATGACACTGGTGGGCACCATTTCTGCACGCTCAGTCTAAGCTGCCCACAGTGGCGGGTGAGCACCCCCCACCCCACCGCCCTGCCCTGCTTGCGGGCAGCGCTGGCAGACACGAGCAGCGAGCAGCCCCACCGACCACCCCCACCCATGCCACTCGCAGTGCACCACCAGAGCCAACGATCTCATGCAGCCCACACAGGGGACACCTCTTGAGTGCCAGGCTCAGGCAGATGGCGGGCAGACTGCGTTTCTGGACTCCACGGGAGTAAAACAAGCAGAGAGTTTGTGGGACAACCAAGAACTAGGAAAAAGTTAAACAACACAGTTCATCTCCCACACAGAGCCACTCCTTCAAGACAGGGAGCCATAACTGCTTTGCATAATATACAGAAACAAACAGCCAAGCAAAATGAGGAAGCAGGGGAACATGTTCCAACTGAAGGAACAAGATGGAACCCCAGAAAAAAAAACTGAATGAGACAGATGTAAGTAGTTTATTTGATAAAGAATTCAAAGTCATGGTCATTAAAATGCTCACCAAACTTGGGAGATTATGAATAAACAAACACATTGATAAACTCAATAAAGAGAAAATATTGAGAAAGTTCTAAAAGAACTCACAGAGCTGAAGAATATAACTGAGCTGAAAAATACACCAGAGGGTATCCACAGAAGAGACGGCATGAAAGAGTGTCAGGGGCCTGACAGACAGGGTGGTGGAAATCTCCCCAGGAGGACGGCAAAGGGGAAAGAAAAAACGCTCCTTAAATGAGGACAGTTTACGGGGCAGCATCAAGGGGTCTATCATCAGCGTTAACGAGTCCCAGAAGGAGGAGAGAGAGAAAGAGTCACTAACATCCGCATTATAGGGGACCCAGGAGAGGGAGGAGAGAGAAAGGGGCAGAAAACTTATTTGAAGAAACAATGGCTGAAAATTTCCCTAACCCAGTGAAAGAAACAGACATTCAGGTCCAGGAAGCACAAAGACATGCTATTTTATGGAGAAAACCCTAAAGACTCCACCAAAAAACTATTAGAACAAATGAATTTAGTAAAGCTGCAAGATAACAAAAACATACAGGAATCTGGTACATTTCTACACATTCATAATGAACTACCAGAAAGAGAAATTAAGAAAACAATCCCATTTACAACTGCATCAAAAAGAATAAAAGACCTAAGAATAAATCTAGCCAAAAAGGTAAAAGACTTGTAGTTGGAAATTATAAGGTCTTAAAAGAAACTGAAGACGACACAAACAAATGCAAAAATATACTGTGCTCATAGACTGGAAAAACTAGTATTGTTAAAATGTCCACAGTACCCAAGGAAACTACAGACTCAATGTAATTACTATCAAAATACCCATGACATAGTTTATAGAACTAGAATAACTGTAAAGTAAGTTTAGAGCTACAAAACACCTTGAATATCCAAACTGATCATAGGAAAGAAGAACAAAGCTGGAGGTACCCTGCTCCCTGATTTTAAACCACACCGCAAGTCTACAGTATTCAAAACCGTATGGTACTAGCACAAACAGAACAGAAATAGCCCAGAAATAAACCTATATTTGTATAGCTAATTAATCTATGAAAAGGAGGCAAGAATATACAATGTGGAAAAGACAGTCTCATGAACAAATGGTGCTGAGGAAACTGGAGAGCTGCATACCAAAGAATGAAACTGGACCGCGAGCTTACACCAACTACAAAAATCAGCTCAGAATGGATTAAAGACTTGAACATAAGGCCTGAAAAACCATAAAGCCCCTAGAAGAAAACATAGGCAGCAACTTTCCTGACATCAATCTTAGGGATATTTTTTTTGGATCTGTTCCACAGGCAAGGGCAATGAAAGCAAAATTAAATGGGACTGCTGCTGCTGCTAAGTCGCTTCAGTTGTGTCCAACTCTGTGTGATCCCACAGACGGCAGCCCACCAGGCTCCTCTGTCCCTGGGATTCTCCAGGCAAGAGTACTGGAGTAGGGTGCCATTTCCTTCTCCAATGCATGAAAGTGAACAGTGAAAGTGAAGTCGCTCAGTCGTGCCCGACTCTAAGCGAGCCCGTGGACTGCAGCCCTCCAGGCTCCTCCGTCCACGGGAGTTTCCAAGCGAGAGTACTGGAGTGGAGTGCCATTTCCTTCTCCAATGAATGAAAGTGAAAAGTCAAAGTGAAGTCGCTCAGTCGTGCCCGACTCTAAGCCAGCCCGTGGACTGCAGCCCTCCAGGCTCCTCTGTCCACGGGAGTTTCCAGGCAAGAGCACTGGAAATACGTGAAGCTAAAAAGATGAAGCACAGCGATGGAACCAACAAAACAGAAAGGTGATCTACTGAACAGGAGATGTTTCATATGTGGTAAGGGGTTAACATCCAAAATTACAAAGAATGCATGTGACTCATTATCAGCAAAACNGTGCCCGACTCTAAGCCAGCCCGTGGACTGCAGCCCTCCAGGCTCCTCTGTCCACGGGAGTTTCCAGGCAAGAGCACTGGAAATACGTGAAGCTAAAAAGATGAAGCACAGCGATGGAACCAACAAAACAGAAAGGTGATCTACTGAACAGGAGATGTTTCATATGTGGTAAGGGGTTAACATCCAAAATTACAAAGAATGCATGTGACTCATTATCAGCAAAACCAGAAAAATGGGCTGAGGATCTGAATAGACATTTTCTCAAAGCCATAGGGATGACAAACAGACATACGTAGAGATGCTCAACATTACTAATGATCAGGGAAATGCAAACCAAAAACCATAAGGAAAAAAATCAACTCTGCAATGAGGTACTATCCCACCCCAGTTAGAATGGCCATCATTAAAAAGTCTACAAACAACAAGTGCTGGAAAGGTGTGGAGAAAGGGGAACCCTCTTACACTGTTGGTGGGAATGTAAGCTGGGACAGCCACCGTGAAAAACAGAATGGAGGTTCCTCAGAAAACCTCAGAATTACCATATGATCCAGTAATCTTACTCCTGGGGATATATCTGGCCAAAACTATAATTCAAAAAGACACATATACCCCTATATTCACAGCAGCACTATTCACAATAGCCAAGACATGGAAACAAGCTAAACATTCATCAACAGAAGAATGAATAAAGAAGGTGTGTGTGTGTGTGTGTGTGTGTGTGTGTGTGTAACAGAATACTACTCAGCCATAAAAAGAGCACAATCATGCAGGGTGTGTGTCTGTATGTATGTGTATAAAGAAATAAATAAATAAATATATGTATATATAATGGATTACTACTGTGTGTGTGTGTGTGTGATGGAATACTACTCAGTCATGGAAAGAGCAAATTAAAGCCGTCTGCAGCAACGTGAATACAACCAGAGATTATACTAAGTGAAGAATGAAGAAAGTCAGAAACAGAAAGGCAAATACCATATGATCTCACTTACATGTGCAAACTAAAACAAGGCACAAATGAAGCTGCTTACAAAACAGAAAGAGACTCACAGGCACAGAGAACAGACTTGCAGCTGCTGAGGGGGAAGGGGGAGGGAAGGACTGGAGGTTTGCAGTTAGCTGATGCCAACCGTTACATTTAGAATGGATGGACAAGGCATCCTCAGGCATAGCCCAAGGAACTATAATCCAATCTCCTGGGATAAGCCATAATGGAAAAGAATACTGAAAAGAATGTATATATAACTGAGTCACTTTTGCTGAACAGTAGAAATCAGCACAACACTGTAGATCACCATACTTCCATTTTTAAAAAAAACAATGTATCAGGTGGCTAGTAAGTGCGATGATCAAAATGAAATAATATAATAGACTGTGACACTGGAGTTATAGAATTCTTATGGCCATCATGAAAGTTGGTATTATCCTCATTTTACATTTGAATAAACCAAAGCACAGAGGAAAAGAGAAACACAATGAAATATCACCTCACACCTGTCAGAACAGGTTTTATCAAAAAGACAAGAAATAACTAGTGCTGGCAAGGATGTGGAGAAAAGAGAACCCTTGTGCATGGTTAATGCGATTGTAAACTGGTGCAGCCACTATGGAAAACAGTAGAGGTTCCTCAAAAATGAAAAATAGGACCATCACCAAAAAAGAAAAAAACAGAACCACGGCACAACTGAGCAATCCCACTTCTGGGGACTGATGCAAAGGAAACAAAAACACTAATTCAGAAAGACACATGCACTCCTCTGCTCACTGCAATATTTATAACAGCCAAGATATGCACGCAGCCTAAGAGTCCGTAGGCAGATGAATAGATAAAGCTGTGGTACACAGATTCACACACACACACACACACACACACAATGGAGTATTACTCAGCCATAAATGAATGAAATCTTGCCGTTTGTGACAACAAGGATGGACCTTGAAGGTATCACCATAAGTGAAATAAGTCAGATAAAGACAAGTATCAATACCATCTGATACCTCTTAGATGTGGATCTAAGAAACAAAACAAAAAACTAGACTGGTAGATACAAACAACAGACCAGTGGCTGCCAGAGAATGGGGATGGGGGTTGGAGGGTGGGCAACATGCATGGGGGGTGAGCAAGAGGTACAAAACATTCAGTATCAAGTGAACCGGCCACCAATGTATCCAACATATGAAAAGGATCCACCGTATGCCAAAGGAGAATATAGTCAATAATATTGTATTAACTCTGTATGGCAACAAATGGTAACTACACTTATTGTTGTGATCAGTTTATAAGGTATATAGACACTGAATCACTATGTTGTACATCTGAAACTAGCATGTCAGTTATACATCAATTAAAAAAAGTGATTTATCAGCTGCCTGCTGGCTACCTGCAGATGTTTAAAACTAAACATCAACTCTCACCCCCTGCACCTCACACTCCAGCTGTGCTAAAGCCTCTGAGTCCGACATCATGCTGTTTATTTATCCTGACGTGTCTGCAGTTTCCCGTCTGAAACTTTTTCCTCCACTCAGATCTCCCTACTTCATAACTGGCTAAATTCTATTTGGGTTTCAACTTAGTACAGACAGTACATCCATCAGCAAATCTTCCCAAACAGTCCTGTGTCCACTTTGAGCAGGGATATTTGCTTTAAATACTTAAAGCAGCCACGGCATCCTCTAACCATAACACATCTTCTATCTCATACTGTCCATCTGCCTTTAGGCTGGACTTCCTTAACAGTAACTTTTAATCCTTCTAATCCTATATCCCCAGATACTTTACAGTGCTTAACAAAGTAGATGCTAAATAATTAATAAATGAGCATATGTGACAGTAAATAGTCTTCAAGAACTTCTTCAGTGTACAACCAACCAAACACATGGGAGCTGAATGCAACAAGCACACATGTGAAAAGCTGGGTGGGAGTCAGGAAGTCCGGAGTAGAGAGAGCTCCCTAAGGCAGGCCGGAAGGGAGTCCACTGTGCACAAGCCCTTCAGTTAACTCATCCTTCCCAGACTGACACACTCTGCCCCTTCACCTCCAACTCCCTCAGGACTCCTGCAGCACTGACGATGAGCTACGAGCTATGGGTGAGCAGAGACATCTATTATACATGTACACATGCTTTTCACATATGCCTCTGGAGACGCCCCATTTCATTAGCCAAGCGTCCATCCAATTAGCCAAGGCAAGGCTCTCCCCTGGCAGAAGAGTTGTCTCAAATGCACTGGTTCTGCCAGGAGTCTACCAGTGACCCTCCAAGAGAATGTCTAATTCCAGGCTTCTAGCTCCCAGTCATGTGCACCTCCCACCCCAGGTCCCTCGGGGTCTCAGTCTGGACAAGGAGGAATTACCGATCCTGAAGTGGTCATCGATGTTCCCGACAAACACGGCTTCATAGTCCTCAGGCCTCTTCAGGTTGGGTGGTCTCTCCTCAGGATCGGAACCGTACTCTCCGTGAAACCTCTTTTTGTTGCTGACAATGATTTTCTTCTTGCTGTCGCCCTCCAGGAGGCTGATGAAGAGCTGCACCACCCGCAAAGCAGCTTCCCGGAACGGCACCACGATCAGCACCTGTCAAGGGAGGTGGGCAGCCTTGGAGGGGCGTGGGGAAGGGAGGGCAGCTCAAGGCAAGCCCGCTGGGGACCTGGAGCTGACGAGTCCCCTGTTCCGTGGCCCCGGGCTAGGGATCACATCCGTGTCACCCCCCTTATACAGGGCCTGGCTCAGTACTGCGGGCTGAGTATCTTTCAGACCCACAGCAGTGTCCTGTGGACTTCAATCTCATGGCCTCTGGGGGACATTCTCTAGCAGAATGTGGAAATACCTTTTAGGGTAACTCAATGCCTTTAACAGAGGTATCCACCAGCAAAAGCCCAAGGACATAAGCAGACAAAGCTCTCTGAGGACAAGAAATGTTACTCATTTCTGTCTCCTACAGAACCAGTTCAGCATCGTGATTCATAAGAGCCAAGGAATATGCTGAACAAATGAATCAGCTGTATTGGTAGAGAACAAATAACCTATCATTACTTCTCGAGTACATTTCCTGGCACACTTTTCAGAAATAATGAAAAAGTATTTCTGAAGTAAGATCATATTTCAATGGGAAATAGAGGATTCAGTTTTCCAAACGTTTCCAAAAATGCTTAGTATTAACTGTTAAGAAAAAAAAAAAACAACAGAAGATGCTTAAATAATTTCTAACTACCCTTGTGTACATGGGTTTTTTATCCTAACTACACCTGGCTAAGGCTTCCCTGGTGACTCAATGGTAAAGAATCTGCCTGCAATACAGGGGTCACGGGTTCAATCCCTGACTTGGGAAGGTCCCTTGGAGGAGGAATGGCAACCCACCACAATATTCTTGCCTGGGGAATCCCATGGACAGAGGAGCCTGGCAGATTACAGCCCAAGGGGACACAAAAGAGTTAGACATGACTTACTGACCAAACAACTCAACCCTTGTGTAAACCATACAATCAGTGGAAATAACCCCAGTCAGATCTGGCAATTCACCAAATTCTAAACTGCTTCATTTGGGTGCTCTACCTCATACTCTGTTCTGCAGTTCTAAACAGATAATCTTTTTATCCTGATGTTCAAGATGAGGTCGTTTCCCAGAAGGGCAACCAGCACAGCCAGAGGGGTGCAGGGACTCAGTCTGGTACAACACAGAGATGACTGATCACTCTTGAAGAGGGCCAAGTTCCTGTCCTGCTGGGAAACTAAGTAAGAGTCTAATGGTTCTCCCCAGCTATCAAACAAGAGGGCTGGACTAAGAAATCTCTTAAGAGCCGCATCATCTTAATAGCCGAGAATCCTATTAAGCTCAATGAGAAGTATCTAAGAAGAGGAGCCTTCTTCAATACAGAGACATGGGTGAAAGGGTGGGGGGCGATGGGAGGTACAGTATCTAGCTACACAACATCATGAAAAACGCAGCAAGTCAGAAGACATTTTCTGTGTAAGCCCTCAATCCACTGGCGCTTAAGCCTATGAGCCCGCATAAATGTAATCATCACTTTAAGTTGCAATAATGATACAGTGGGAAAATAGGGGTTTTGTTTTCCAAGGTTTACATATTTACATGGCTTAGTGAAGAGAATCCTTGGTTTCAGTCCTGTCTGTGCTACTATCTCCCTGGTCTCTTTAGCAAGGCCCTTTATGAATCTAGGTCTGTGTCCACAGATGTAACATGTAGGGATCGAATAAAAAGTTCTTTAAGGACCCATCCAGCTCTGACAGTCACAAAGAGGAGATTTACAGTGGAGTGCTACTTCCACAGAGGATCAGGGTTTATCTTGAAGGAGAATTATCACGGAGGTGCCTCCTACTCAAGTTTCCAGGTAGAGCCACTGTGAGAGGCAGCCCACTGAGCTGTCTGCAGCACTGCTCTACTATCAGCAGGCTAATCCGCTCAGTCTTGGACTGTTCTTTACGCCAAACATTAAAGCGCCTGAGAACCTGCTAAGTGCAGGGCCTACATGGTGGGGCCTTACAGCCGCCTTGAGGGCAGCGTTCTGGGGCCACTCACCTTGGGCCTTGTCAGCCCTTGGTCCCTGAAGTCGTCGTCGTCACCCACCCCAAGTTTCTGGCTGCGGCGTCTGCTGTTGTTGGCAAGCACCTGGGCGTTGGCTTTGAGGACGTGATTTATTACATGCAGGCAGTACACGTGGCGGATCTCTTCCCCGTTCTTCAGGGCGGTCCTTTCTGGGTAGAACAGGTCCCGGTAAGAATTCATAATTAAGAAGAGCTCTTTCTGGAGGGGTGTGAAGGGGCTACTTGACTTTTGGGGACCAGAGAGGAACTGGCTGTTGGTCTTGATCCAGGTGGATTCCAGGGGCTTTTGAAGATGAAGTGACTTTAAGTCAATGTCCTTTGGGGGTTTAAAGGTTTCCAACTTCTGAAACTTGGATGAAAAGACGACCTGGCCCAGGATGGGCCACTGAGGGAGAAAGAATCAAGAAGTTAGAAATGAATGACAGCACTTTACATTCATACAGTGCTTCCTAACTTACAACGGCCTTTGATGACTTACAGATTCTCTCACTCAATCCTCACAACAACCGTGCAAGGTAAACGCTATACTGCTCTTCTTACAGTTTAGGAAATGCTGAGATTCAGAGGCTACAGGATTCAAACAGGAGAGAACAGAGCTGAGGGTTGGAGCCCAAGGATTATGACTTTAGAAAACTTGTGAGCTCTTCACTCAATCAGTGGGTCACAGACTGTGCTGTGGATCACATTGTAGGAAGTAAAAATTTATTCTAGACAAAAAAAAAAAAAGGTACAGGTACCCAATGGTCAAGTAACTTTGAAAACACTACAAAACCTAATCCCTCTCAGGGAGACTCACAGAATAGATATGAAGGTTCTGCTGAGTCCTGTAACAAAGACTTTGTTCCACTTTGTTTAACCCAGAGTTTTCCAAATTTACCTGGGCATGGAGCAAGGTTTTTTATTTTTTGAACAAGGTTTTTGTATTTGAGATTTTTTTTTTTTGGGGGGGGGGGGCGGATATTTGCCCTCTAACGAAACTGCTGGTCTTAGCAATAAAGGATGACCTCTGCAATTAAAAAGAATTAACTACTAAAGATATGCCAATAAGTAGGATGAATTTCCAGGGAACTGTGCTGAGTGAAAAAAGCCTATTTGTATCATTGTATTTCTAGAACATGTTTGCGATAACAAGATGACAGAAATGGAGAACAGATTAGTGGATATTACCAAGGGGAAGGGAGGTGGGTACGGTCATAAAACAACTCTGAAGAAGAGGAGGGATCTTTACAGAGCTGGAAAAGCTCTGTCTGTTGGCTGTAGTGGTGGAAATGGGAACCTACACATGTGATAAACCAGGGCAGAACTAAGTAACACATAAATCAACAGGAGCAAAACCAAGGAAACCTGAACAAGACAAGGACTGGATCAACGGAAATTTCCTAACTGCGATACTGCACTACAGTTCTGTAGGATGTTACCACTGGGGTGAACTAGGCATAGAGTACATGGGCATCTCTGCATCATTTCTTACAACCACATCTGTAAGAACTATCTCAATAAAAATTTCAACGAACACGGAGCGGGGCGGGCTACAGTCGACGGGGTCGTAGAGTCAGACGTGACTGAGCGAGTGAGCACACAGGCTCTCCCAGCCTTCCCATGTCCTGCTCCCCAAGTCACCTGCCACTGGTGTGTATCACACATTTAGGGAGATCACTAGAACCCAAGATCCCCGCTTCTCCCTGTTTGTGACTGTGATGATGGAACAATGCTTACTTTTAGCTGGTGGGTAGTTCTGGGGTTTGTGGCAACAGCCTGGATTTCTTTTTCTTTCAGGTTTGTGTTCACATGCTGTACAAATGGATCTAACCCAGAAATAAAGCAGATGAGAACAGTTAGAGCAAACGGCAGGGATTCTTCAGTCTCCCCTTTTCACGACATGGTGTTCTTCATGACATTGACTCAGCTTTTCTCCCCATCTACTTCCCCCATCATTTATCCCAGTCCAGAGCGTAAAAGTTTCTGACACGTTCATTTCCCTAAAGCATTTCTTTAATCATGTTATTTCTGAGCTCAAAAACCTTTGAAGAAAATTCTCAGTCTGAAAATCAACATACACCTCTAATCTACTTCTCCAATGTAATTTTTGAATGACATGGCTCTCAAATTCTTCTGCCACTGTGGTTTTCCTTCCCTTAACTGAAAATTCTATCCTCTCCTTCACCTCATTTTCATATATCCAAACAGGATCCGTTGAGTGCTACCCCTGACTCATAGTAAACAACTATTTCCCAGGAGGCTTCTGTGTCAGACACCAGGCTGGCTCCACAAAGAGGCCATCTCTGGTCCCCTACAGACAGTCATCACTCTCAAGACCCCCACCATCCACCCCAACACACATGTGTATATCCTACCTCATCTAGTTAGATCTCAAGATCCCTGAGGGCAGGTTTCATGTCTGATTTAGCTTGCACTGAGGACATCCATACATGCACATGCCCAACACTCAACCGAGATGAACAAAGGCTCAAACGGCACCATTTGCACTCAGGGTCATCCTCAGTGCTCCGTGCTGGCGCCAGTCTCCTCTTCCAGTCCCACCCATTTCAGAAGCAAAGTTCAACGACCTATTCAGGACCCAGGCAATGAAGCCTCAAGCACAATGCACCTAACAACAAAACCTAAGACCAGGGTGAACGATAGGAAACAAGAATTCAAGGTGCTAATATATCTGTACAGGCAAAACCACCAGAGAGACTTTACGATAAACTTCCTTATGAAACATAAGGGTTTTTTTAAGTTCAGAATGGGGTTCGTGCCCAAATTCTACCTGCTATTTCTCCCTCTTCTCCAGAAGAGCTAACAGCCAAATGAGGACTAAAATTTCAACTTCAGTGGCAGATCTGGTTGAAGCATGGCACTGGGACCAAAAAGGGCACTCAGGACGCGGGACTGAGAACAAGCTGACTTGCCCATCCAGGCATGTGCACAGACACGGACCCAGAGAGACGGCAGAGACCCGCCTCAGCCTTCCACAGGCAGGCCTTGTCCAAGAGACTGCCGCGGGGCCATAGGGCAGTCAAGAGGCGGAAAGAGACTGGGCGGATGAGGCGGAGCACGCTGGCTCCCGAGGTGCTCCCTGGTAATAAGGACCAACTAGCTCAGCCATTTCCAGGGCTCATAAATCTGTAAAACTGCTGCTTACAGGAATTGAGAAGTGACAGGTAGAGAGAAAAATGCAAAGTACTATTCTCCTCCTTCTCTGTTCGGGGAAAAGAAATCAGAGATCTTCCCCTGACCCCAACTGCGGGAATGTCAGGTCCGGGCAACTGGTCTTCCCTGCTATCCTTCTTCAGCTGTTTGTTCTCCTGAACACCCTCCCACTCCCAACAAGGCCTAAGCCCTGAGAAACAGAAAATACCTTGGAGAAACATTTCTTCCCAGCTCTACATCTAGCTGCTAAACTAAGTGTTTTTATCGCTGTCCATCCCAGTATCAGGAGATTTAACGCACGTTAGCCCCTACCTGGAGAAGGCAATGGCACCCCACTCCAGTACTCTTGCCTGGAAAACCCCCTGGACGGAGGAGACCAGTAGGCTGCAGTCCAGGGGTCGCCAAGAGTCAGACACAACTGAGCAACTTCACTTTCACTTTTCACTTTCATGCACTGGAGAAGGAAATGGCAATCCACTCCAGTGTTCTTGCCTAGAGAATCCCAGGGACGGGGGAGCCTGGTGGGCTGCCGTCTATGGGGTCGCACAGAGTTGGACACGACTGAAGCGATTTAGCAGCAGCAGCAGCAGCAGCCCCTACCTAGCACCAGGTGAATTCAAACAATGTACACCAGGCTCTGACCTTGTGATGCTTTCGGAGAAGAGTCACCACCACTTTCCTCTTCGAGAAAATTGGTTTCTAGGCTGAAGAGTGACTCATGTTTTACGTCTGTAAACTCCTCGGGGGACTCCTCTGATGCGCCGGCTGGCCCATGCCCGTCTTTTCCCTCAAGGTCAGCAGGTGAGGCCACATCTGCAATTTTGGGAAACATTTTATAAAACTATTTACTACGCTTTTGAATACAATTACACTTCTGTTGACAAATGAAATCTAATTCCTCAGCCTATATTGACACTGACACTCACTGCCATCATTAAGCCAACTCAGGTTCAAAGACAGAAGTTTCAAAATTACGCTGGACTGTTGACCCAGTACGTGTAAGGATGTTCAAAGCAGCACTAATTATAACAAATAACTGGAAAAATAATTTCATCATTTCTATTGATGGGGTACTAATTAAACTATCTTGATTTTGGTGGTGGTAATACATACACATTTCTCAAAACTTAATTACATACTTGACATGGGTATACTCAATAAAGTTGATTTTAAGTTATATTAAAAAGTCACCTAGACGTCTGAGTGAGGCAGAGTCCCTTTAGGTTTTCAGTCCCAGCTCTTCTCTGAAGCCTTCCCTCATTTACCCTGGCAGCCTGTGACCACTTTGCATCTCTTCATCACCTTATATCTGTCTGTTCCATCCAGATCTCCTGCTTGAAATGTTTTGTATATTTCATGTCTATCTTCCATTACACAGAGTTCTTCTAAGGGAGGGACAGTAATCTCTTTAATAAGTTGAGACTGTTACAAAAACAGAATTATGCTCCCTTTCCTCCCAATCAGGGGAACTTTAACTAGGATTGAAGTCCTGGAAATCATAAGCAAAAATGTCACTTCTCCATGTTTATGGCCAGAGGGTCCTGTGTTTTCTGTCAGACCTCAGAGTTATTACCAAGCCCAGCAAAGTTAAGAATCTCTGTTTTGAATCCATGTGCTTTCACCCAGCTCATATAGCACAAGGCACCGTACCCCTGGGGCAATCTGTCTGTGGTCCCAGCGAAGAACTTAGACCCACACCAGAGACACTTACTGCTCTGCATGTCAGTAGACTCTGCTCCTATCTCTTCCTCCTCGATGATGTCACTATCACCATCTTCAAGATTCATTTCTGTCTCATCCATCACACTGTCTTCTCCTTCCTCTTCCTCCTCCTCCTCCTCTTCCTTGGAAACATTCTTTAATGTGGCGAGTAATCGATGGTAACCAGACACTTGTTCTGGTTCACTCTCTGCTTCACTTTCAGAACTTGAAGTATCTGAACTCTCTGACTGGAAGGAAAATAGGGATTTTAAAAACAAGAAGTATATTGTTCTCATGGCTACCCCATCACTATCATCAGGTCCACAGTGGAACAAGTTCAGATTTTTCTAAATTAAAATTAGCTTTTCTGTAAATATGCAGTATCTATTCAACCAAACCTTGCACCATATTTATTTAATAGATGGGGAAACAGTGGAAAACAGTGTCAGACTTTATTTTTGGGGGCTCCAAAATCACTGCAGATGGTGACTGCAGCCATGAAATTAAAAGACGCTTACTTCTTGGAAGGAAAGTTATGACCAACCTAGATAGCATATTAAAAAGCAGAGACATTACTTTGCCAACAAAGGTCCATCTAGTCAAAGCTATGGCTTTTCCAGTGGTCATGTATGGATGTGAGAGTTGGACTGTGAAGAAGGCTGAGCGCTGAAGAATTGATGCTTTTGAACTGTGGTGTTGGAGAAGACTCTTGAGAGTCCCTTGGACTGCAAGGAGATCCAACCAGTCCATTCTGAAGGAGATCAGGCCTGGGATTTCCTTGGAAGGAATGATGCTAAAGCTGAAACTCCAGTACTTTGGCCACCTCATGCGAAGAGTTGACTCATTGGAAAAGACTCTGATGCTGGGAGGGATTGTGGGCAGGAGGAGAAGGGGACGACAGAGGATGAGATGGCTGGGTGGCATCACTGACTCGATAGACCTGAGTCTGAGTGAACTCCGGGAAATGGTGATGGACAGGGAGGCCTGGCGTGCTGCGATTCATGGGGTCGCAGAGTCGGACACGACTGAGCGACTGAACTGAACTGAGCCTAGCTATGCTTCTAAAAGCTCTTCCCCTTCTTTGAACTGCTAGTCTTCTAGATGGGAAGAGAGCCGACTAAGGACACTGGGCGTCAGGTTATAAGGCAATCTCACCTATGTCAGACATTTGGCACTTTTAAAGGAGCAACAGAAACAACGACCATGCAACAACAACAAAATGCAGCGACTTTTCTGAGTTTGTTTTAACGAGTTAAGACCTTCGATGATTTTCCACTCTGTTTACGTTAAGTATACAGCACAGTTCCTCTCAGGATTTACTAACAGCCCTCTGGTATGCCCCACTAACAAGTTCTAAAATGCTAATCTCTCAAGACAGTTTCAAACTCTGTACTGTATTAGTCATCACAGTGGAATTTAAACACACATCCACATTCAGAACTAAGCAATATTATGAAAATAATAGCTTACATCTAAAATGAAAGAGCGGAAATGTAGTCAAACTTTATTATTATATATAATCTCAGAGAAGTAACAGCCCAGAATCAACTATGATAAGGAAGGTATAAAGCATTACCAGTTGACAAGTCTGTGGTTTTGCTTCCTTTCTGGAAACCCTGAGAAGAAACAGGTAATGTTAAACTCTAACTACTGGTATGTAACAATTAGGAAAAAGTCTAATGATACAACTTTAAATAAGCATGGCAGACTAGCAATACATCGTAACAGAAATACAGTGTAACTATACATTATAACCATAGTCACGTAAAAACTCCAAATGCACTTGGACAGGGATTGCAAGAAAATGCCAAATAGATGATAATCGAGAAATGTAAAAGTTTAACAAGATCTCAGGACAAATACCAGAGTCACACAGTAACTAGCTCTCATCCGAAAGACAGGAACGTTTGGCAAATAAAAGCTCTTGGGGTTCACCCTTTTCTAGCAAGTTTCTTAATTAGGCCGTCCCTCTAACTTTTTGATAAGGGGCCCAAAGTGTCGGGTAAGAGCTATGATCATAACTGAGAGTCTGGACACTTATAGAGGAAACCCACATCTACCCACACATCAGTTTCCTCACGGTCACGGAATAGACCGGTGATGCCGAAGGCCCCCGTGTGAAGTCGCTCAGTCGCATCCGACTCTTTGCGACCCCATGGACTGTAGCCCCCCAGGCTCCTCTGTCCAAGGGATTTTTGAGGCAAGAGTACTAGAGTGGGTTGCCATTTCCTACTCCAGGGAATCTTCCCGACCCAGGGATGGAAGCCGGGTCTCCCGCATTACCGGCGGATTCTTTACCGTCTGAGCCACCAGGGTAACCCCAAGCAAATCTTTAAAAACAGAAAAAACAAAACGATCTCAGAAAAATCTCTGACCATACAAAAACAAACCCCCGACACCCGCCCCCACTTAAGGTGTGTAGGGTCTGGCAGAAAGCGACTGGCCCAACGAAAGGCAGGCAGACAGGAGAACACCGCGTCTCGGGCGGGAAGTCGCCAGGGCGCCCAGCCCGGGCGGCGGGGGCGCCCTGTCACAGCCCCGGGGCGCGCGCGGGCCCAACGCCGGGACTCGCGGGCACCCTCTGGGAGAGGGGGCCGGCAGCGCGGGCCCCGCCGCGCCCCTCCACACCTGTCATAGAAGGGGTGCTCCTCGCCGAAATCCCGAAGATGCTTCTTCTGCTTTTTAGTCAGGGAGCCGAGCAGCTGGCTCTGGCTCCGGCTCCCACGTTTCCCCATGGCTAGCACCGCAAGTCCGCCCACCTCCACCAGCTTCACGCCTGGAGACCGGTCGAGCCAATCACGCGCGACCGCCGGCGGCGCTTTACGGCGGCAGGGGCGTGCCATAAAGCAGACCCGCTTTACGTCGCGCTTGTGCGACAAGCGTTGGAACTTCCTGTTTCCCGTTTCGCCCTCTAGCGGGATCCTTTGGAAGCACGTGCTCGCTTGCGCATGTTTTCTGGGCTGTAAAAGGAAAACAGGCCGAAAGTAGGCAGGCGGGCCTCCGGCTTCCCCAGATAGGTCAATGGATGGATGTACTTTGTGCATCTCTTGTGGTTGTGAGAATCAGCCTGCGTGAACGTGTAGTAGCGGAGATGGGTGAATGCAGTGCTTTATATAGCTGCTGCCTATGCTAAGTCGCTTCAATAGTGTCCGACTCGGTGCGACCCCATAGACGGTAGGCCACCAGGCTCCCCTGTCCCTGGGATTATGCAGGCAAGAATACGGAGTGGGTTGCCATTTCCTTCTCCAATGCATGAAAGTGAAAAGTCAAAGTTAAGTCGCTCAGTCGTGTCTGACTCTTAGCGATCTCATGGACTGCAGCCTACCAGGCTCTTCCGTCCATGGGATTTTCCAGGCAAGAGTACTAACCAACATTTAAGGGTGCTGGCTCGTCTCGATTCATCCTCATAACAGTACACAAATGCGACTTGTTAATACACCTGATGGAGATGAGAAAGCTGACGCTTTCAAAAGGTTACATGCACACTAACAAGCGAGGAGATGGAAGCCCAAGTCTGTCGGATGAGACCACAGGCTTTTCCCACCGGGACCTGTGACATGCCTGTGCCATCTCTTGACACGGGGACAGAAAGGACACAAGGCTGAGATCCTTGCCCTTACCCTACCCGCTCATTTTCTGAAAGTATTGCAAGGGCCCCTGGTAACAAATCTGTTCCGACATTTTTTTCATGTTCCAAGAGCAGAAACACATCCAAAGAAGTAAAGTGATTTTCCTAAATCACCCAGAGAGTCATAATAGAGAAAGCAATAAAAATCAAGAGCCTCAAAACCGAACTGGGGCAAAGCAGCTTTTAAAGGTGAAATAAGTTTTCTCCACCTGGATCATGGGGTTGGTTACACCTTGTATACAATTACCAAAATTTATCAAACTGTACATTTTAAATGGGTCCATTTTAATGTAAGTAAATAAAAAGCTCAATAAACAGAGGAAAAAACAATGCAACCGGACTTAAACCCCAAGAGACATGCAGCATATATGCAGAACTACTTAAAAACCACTCGATAAACACAAAGAGATGCTTTTTTCCTAATAGTAACTTAAAATGTCAATTATAAGCCACAGCATTTGCCTGACTATTTAAGGTAAAACAGGAGCCGTTAAAAACAGTGTTCACTTGCTCTGTTATTACCGACGCTTCAGTGGGAGCATTTGAACTTTGTACAATTCCATGTCACACCTACAGAAGTTGCACCAGAACTATTAGAATCCTAGTCTTGTGGTTCTAGGGACCATCTACTAGTTCGAATTAAATTCTGGGAGGCTGGGGTGAGAGGGGTGGGGATAGGAGGGAGAATCAAGAAAATATGCAAACAGCAAGTACAGCCAGCAGCTGACCCAGCCAAGGAAACCATAACAGACATCTGTCTTCTGTCTAATTCCAAGATAAAAAGTACAGTCACTTATGTCAACAAAAGGCTGTTTGCAAAATGTCATCATATAGTTTAAGGCACTAACCACAGCATAACCTGGCTATAACAATACAGTCATACTGTTTTTTTCTCCTCCCACCCTATTCCAAGTGCCCCAGCTTCCCTCCCCAGAGGCAACCAGTTTCTTGGTGTTCTTCCAGAGATCTGCTATAAAAAGGTATACTCTTGAGCACTTCAGGTGACTCGTTACTCTCTCCCGGTTTCCATGTCATTGTCGTCCTATGGACAGGTCCAGACTGTTCCCAGGTCCAGAAAAAACTGTGTCCTAGCTCCACCCAAGCAGTCTCATCATTGGCCCGGTGAGCCTGCTTCTGAAAATATTTGTGTATATTAGCCTTTGACAACATAAAAGGGGATGCTTTGTGCAGTTTTAACCCGAGAGTTCAGAACTGAAACACTTTTTTCCTGCCTCCTGTGAAAGTTTTCTTAGTAAAACCCACACAAAGAAGATGCCTGTGCCAACTAGTGAGGGCCCTGGGAGAAGGATATGGAAGGCAGAGTGTGTCCTTCCCCTTCATCTTCCCACACTCGGCTCTTCTTCCCTCTCCTCCAAGGTTTTCTTGTACCTTTCCCCCCAGGCGCTCAGTATTTTCAGCGGTGAAGACAGTGCAGGAAGTAACCTTTTATACTAGTTTGTCAAGAGAGCTTGATGAATCAGTGTTAATTTTCCCTGGGTGTTTTCCATTTGGGGAGACTCCCTGGGATATTGATCCTTGAGGGTAGACAAGGATGACTGCCCCTTAGGACAAGATTGCTAGAATATTCAAAAAGGTGTTCATTTTTCCTTGTTTGAAACCTTTTCTTTGGAAAATGTCAACTAAGTGCTAAAGTAGTCAAGACGGTATAAGACACTCCTGTGCTTCCTTTTCAGCTTCAAGGGCCATCTTGTTTTATACAATCACCCACCCTCTACCCCTGACCCCTCCAACCCCCATCCCATATTATTTTTGAAGTCAGTCTCTGACATCGTATTATTTCATCTGTAAACATATGTTTAAAAATATCTAAAAGATAAGGGTTATTTCTTTAACACAGCCACAATGGCACTATTTTACCTAATAAATTATTTAGTATCATCATATATCCAGTCAGTGTTCAAATTTCTCATAAATGTCTTTTTTTTTACACACTTAATTTAATGTATTCTGATGTTCTCTCTCTCTCATGAATACATTGTTGGATCTAGAACTTGGATCACACGTCACTGTAGTTGGTATTTTATACTTCCGTCAGGAGGCATACAACATCTGGTTGCCTTTCATTTTGTGATAGTGTCATTCATAGGTAATCAGTGTCTAAATTTGTTAATTCATTAGAAAAGTGAAAGTGAAGTTGCTCAGTCGTGTCTGACTCTTCGAGACCACATGGACTGTAGCCTACCAGGCGCCTCCATCCGTGGGATTCTCCAGGCAAGAGTACTGGAGTGGGATGCCGTTTCCTTCTCCAGGGGATCTTCCCAACCCAGGGATTGATCCCAGGTTTCCTGCATTGTAGGCAGACGCTTTACCGTCAGCCACCGGGAGGTAGAGGTCGCA
Organism: Oreotragus oreotragus; assembly: GCA_006410675.1. NCBI lineage: Eukaryota > Metazoa > Chordata > Mammalia > Artiodactyla > Bovidae > Oreotragus > Oreotragus oreotragus. Next base: position 112,892 of record SJYX01000073.1, read on the forward strand.
TTCTAATTCTATCACAGGGGATGATATTCTAATTCTATCATTTCTTCACTTCCTTGTTGGAGTATTTCTCTGAAAACGGGCTTTTCCTTCTCCTAGATCACCATTGTTTACCCAATGGTGCTGTTTGTATCAGGGACTTCTCCAATGAGCCAACTATTCGCAACAGATGACCAACATACTGGAGCTTCAGCTTTAGCATCAGTCCTACCAACGAATATTCAGAGTTGATTTCCTTTAAGATTGACTGGTTTGACTTCCTTGCTGTCCAAGGGACTCTCTGGAGTCTTCTCCAGCACCACGGTCCCAAGCCATCAATTCCCTGGCCCTCTGCCTTCTTTATGGTCCCTGATGCTGGGAAAGATTGAGGGAAGAAGGAGAAGAGGGCATCAGAGAATGAGATGGCTGGATGGCATGACCAATGGAATGGACATGAACTCGGGGCAACTCCGGGAGATGGTGAGGGAGAGGGAAGCCTGGCGTGCTGCAGTCCATGGGGTCGCAAAGAGTCAGACATGACTGGGCAACTGAACAATAACAACGCTAGTATAAGAAAGGCAGGAAAAATGCTTGATTCCCTCCCTTCTTTTACTAATTTTAAACCCAAGGAATCAATTCAGTAGATCTTCTAATGCTGACCAAGTTGTTTTTTTTTTTTAATTTTAAGTATTATTGTGAACTCATGGAATTACACAAATCGATGTGTTTCAATCCCTTGTAAAGATTGTGGTGTGTACGGTTGGCAAGAGCTTGTTTGGTATATAGTGATGTGTTTGAAAAGGCAAACTACGTTGTAACGCAAACCACACAAAGCGAGCAGGAGTCTGCCCGAGATTCCCAACAGAGCAGGAAGGGGAGGCTGCTGGGGAAGCATAATCTGAGGACACAGATCAGATCCTGGCGATGTTGGGGTTTGAAATTTATGTGATAATACGGTGGTAAGACGGGCACATGGCTTCAAGATGTGTTGACAGGGAGCCATACCAAAGGTATGACTCTAATGATGAACGCTTCTACACCTCAGCTGCTGATTTGGGAGGATTCTGGAGAAGGGGAGTGTGTCTCCTCCTGGAGGCCGAAAACCAGGCGGTTTTCTACGTACAAGACTGGCTTCTCCACCACGTGTCCACACACACGTCTATTTACAGCCTAAAGCAATCTAGCCTCTCCCTGAGAGTGCCGGCAGGAATCAGTCTCTCGCTACCCTTCTAATGAAATGAGCTTGTTTATTCACTTTTAAAAGTGTACTAAACACCATGGGCCAGGTGCTGGGCTAGCAGCTGAGGCTGGGAGAAAGAAGAGGTGCATGCCAGCCTCTTCAGGGAGTTCTCAGCCTCAGCCAGGCATGGATAAGTATGAAGACCGTTGCGATACACCGTGATTAATGCTGAACTGATAGAGGCTGGGTGCTGAGGAAGCAGGTAGGTCGGTGTTGTGGGGCCCGTGGGGGTCGGGGGCCGGGGGCGGAGGGTCACTTGCTGCTGTTGAGCATTTCTCCGTCTGTCTCGTTCACTGAACATCAGTATTGAACTTGAGGTGACTAGATTCTAGATCTTAGGCTGTAGGAGTTGTTTCTGCTGACTTCATGAACGACATGTGTGTCTGTTCAAGACAGGATATGAGGGATATAGGGCAACAGGAAATTAGAAAGCTGTGTAGTCATCGGATTCCTCAGCGTTTATTGCGTAAGAGCAATGAGCTCTGTAGGTGGAGCATATTTTAGAAAACGAGATTATGTCTGAAGAAAGAGACATTGTGATGCATTTCGGTGCATTCCACATAACTTGAAAATGTAAAATACTACTGTATATAGTGTCTGCCCTTTCTATCCATCTGTACCCATAAGAACTGCTGCTGTTGCTGCTAAGTCACTTCAGTCGTGTCCGACTCTGTGCGACCCCATAGACGGCAGCCCACCAGGCTCCCCCGTCCCTGGGATTCTCCAGGCAAGAACACTGGAGTGGGTTGCCATTTCTTTCTCCAATGCATGAAAGTGAAAAGTCAAAGTGAAGTCGCTCAGTCGTGTCCGACCCATAAGAACTACTCATTATCAAACCCAGAGCCTGGCACAGAATGACCTTTAAATATGCTTCCTCAAGCTTATCGGAGGTTGATTTATATTAGACCTAGCCTAAAATGGAAATGTTTTATCAGATTACATTCATTTGTTGAGAACAAGGGAAAATGCTCCTCTAGAGGGGATGGAGGGACTTCCCAGGTGGCTCAGCGGTCAAGAACCCACCTGCCAATGCAGGAGATGTGGGTTCAATCCCTGGGTCAAGAAGACCCCTTGAGTAGAAAATGGCAACCCACTCCAGTATTCCTGCCTTGAAAATTCCATGGACAGAGGCGCCTGGAGGGCAGTAGTCCAGGGGGTTGCAGAGTTGGACAGACTGAGCTCGCCTCCTTTGAGGGGATAAAGTTTTAATCTCTCCCTCTAGTGGAACGTTGGTATAACTACACTCTTGTTTTTCACATTTCTAGCAAAGGCTCGGCAGGCATTCATTCATTAATCAAACATTTTCTAAGCAGTTACCATGTTCCTGTTACAGTATTAGACACTGAGGATTTAAAAAACTCAGATCTCAGACTTTCCCCTTGAAGACCTCACCGTCTAGCTGGGGAGACAAAGCAGTTAGCCATGGGCTAAAAGCTAGATGAGAAGGATGCACAAAGGATTTTCCGTCGCTCAGTGGTGTCCGACTCTTTGTGACCCCATGGACTGTAGCCCGCCACGCTCCTCTGTGCATGGGATTCTCCAAGCAAGAGTACTGGGGTGGGTTTTCATGCCCTTGTGCAAAGGGTTTTAGGAACCCGGGAGACAAAGAAGTTCATCCTGCCGTGGAGGAGAGAGGAAAGGTCATGGGAAGTTGCACGGAGGATGCAGTGAGCCAAAGTTTCCTGAGAAAGGGCGTTCCAGGGAGAGCGAACAACATGGACAAGGTGGGAGAGCTGTGCTCGTGGTTGACGGTGCTGAGGTGACGTGGGAGGGGAGGGGTTGGAGAGATGGGCAGGTGAGAAGTCAGTCTTCTAAAGCGCTCGCTGGGGAGCTGAGGCCCAGTTCCATGCAGAGGTGAGGGGCTGTGAAAGGATTTCAAGCAAGGGGGCTATGTGATCAGATGCAGACTTTAGGGAAATCGCGGTGATGTCTGTATGGGTGGCGAGGACGTTAAGTCACGTGGGAGGGGAGGGGTTGGAGAGATGGGCAGGTGAGAAGTCAGTCTTCTAAAGCGCTCGCTGGGGAGCTGAGGCCCAGTTCCATGCAGAGGTGAGGGGCTGTGAAAGGATTTCAAGCAAGGGGGCTATGTGATCAGATGCAGACTTTAGGGAAATCGCGGTGATGTCTGTATGGGTGGCGAGGACGTTAAGTCTGCCTTTCCAGCGCCTTCCTGGAGCAGTTAGTGCTCTTTTTCCAACCTTTTGCTCATTCGCTTTTGGCTGCCCTGGGTCCTCGATGCTGCGTGCAGGCTCTCTTCAGTTGCAGCAGGCAGGGGCTGCTCTCTGCTGCGTGTGCAGGCTTCTCCTGGTGGTGGTTTCTCTTGTTGCAACGCACGGGAGAAACCCCCCTCTAGGTGGAGGGGGGGCTTCAGTCGCTGTGGCTCACAGGCTTAGTCTCTCTGCAACATGTGGGATCTTCCCGGATCAGGGATCGAACCTGGAGACCCCCCGCATTGGCAGATAGATTCTTAACCACTGGATCACCGGGGAAGTCCCAGTTAGCTCACCCTTGATGCGGCCCACCTCCAAAATGCTTCCTCGCACTTGTCAACGTTTCTCGAAGCTAGTACTCCTAGTCTCTCCTGACAGTTTCTCGTAAGTTGAGACTGTAGTGATTTCAGTCTATGAAATCCATGCCATCCATGCTAGTTCCTTGCAGGGTGTGGATACAGCATGAAGCTAATGGGCCCTGCTCCCCATCACTGTTTAGCTATTTCTGTTCTCCCTCTGCTTGCTCCTGTGGCTCAGAGATCCCTGTATCCATGCTGACAGATACTAAATGACTGTCTGGGTCAATATTGCCTTGATGAGAACTTTTTTTTTTTTTTTTTTTTGCATTCTCACAACTGTAAAGTTTCCTTTCCCATCATCTTAGTGACTGATAGTCCTACTATAAACATATTTGGTGTTTTGAAACTCGTAGGGTGTCAACATAATGCTGGAGCAGTATGTAAACTTAAAACCATAAACAACGTCTATGACCTCAGTAGACAATAAAATAAAAATAAATGTCAAGATCATTCAAGTCACACATTAAGCTTGAGGTTTCTATTAGACGTCCAAGTGGAGAGTCCAGGAGGTGGATACATGCACACGTGGGTCTTGGGATGGGGGTGGGGGGTGGTAGTCCAGGATGCCAGGATACCCAAACGGGAGTGGTCAGCAAGGAAATGAGACCCAGCGAGATCCCATTGTGTAAATACAGCCTGAGAACTGAGTCCTGGGGCCTTATAAATTTCGGGGTGGGGGAGTAGATAAGGAAGAACCAGCAAGTGATGGAGAAGGGGCAACCATTCGGGGAACAGGAAAGCTGGTATTGTCTCCCACTTACTGATCAATCCCTCTCAGGAAAGGTTTGCAAAGGGGTTAAGCCCGAGGATACTGAACTCAGCTGTGTCAGGATTCATTGTTGAGAACTTTTTTTTTTTTTTTTTTTGCATTCTCACAACTGTAAAGTTTCCTTTCCCATCATCTTAGTGACTGATAGTCCTACTATAAACATATTTGGTGTTTTGAAACTCGTAGGGTGTCAACATAATGCTGGAGCAGTATGTAAACTTAAAACCATAAACAACGTCTATGACCTCAGTAGACAATAAAATAAAAATAAATGTCAAGATCATTCAAGTCACACATTAAGCTTGAGGTTTCTATTAGACGTCCAAGTGGAGAGTCCAGGAGGTGGATACATGCACACGTGGGTCTTGGGATGGGGGTGGGGGGTGGTAGTCCAGGATGCCAGGATACCCAAACGGGAGTGGTCAGCAAGGAAATGAGACCCAGCGAGATCCCATTGTGTAAATACAGCCTGAGAACTGAGTCCTGGGGCCTTATAAATTTCGGGGTGGGGGAGTAGATAAGGAAGAACCAGCAAGTGATGGAGAAGGGGCAACCATTCGGGGAACAGGAAAGCTGGTATTGTCTCCCACTTACTGATCAATCCCTCTCAGGAAAGGTTTGCAAAGGGGTTAAGCCCGAGGATACTGAACTCAGCTGTGTCAGGATTCGGATCTCAGTAACCAGTAAGAACAAAATGAGGTTGCGCTTCATATATGCCACTTGGGCTAGTGTAGGACCTGGAGGATATTTATTTGTTGAGTAATCACTGATTGCGGCCTCCTGCACACTGGGCACACTGGGCCAAGGGAGGTGATGAGAAAGAATGAAACAAAGGGCCTGGCCTCAGGGAGCTCGGAGTCCAGAGGGAAGGCGAAGGCTTAGAAGCCAATGATTCTCCGTGACATCACAACATGATAAATTCTTAAATGAAAGTATGAGCCATGCCCTGAGAGAACAGAGGAAGAGTGATTAATCCAGCCGGCAGTGGCCTGACTTAATGGGATGCATTTTTTTTCTCCCTCATCTTTTATGTGCCATTTTGTCCGTGAAATTCACAACTCTTCTGAGCACCGGTAATTAACTTACAGGACAATTTGAGAATGCTTTTCTTTAAAAGGAAAGAGGTGGGGAAAAATCTTCAGGATGTAGACTATGGTCCTACTTTTAAAAAAAAAATGAAGTTAAGAATTGCCATCTTGAATTAAATTGAATTTATAATTGCCTATTAGCCCAAACTAACAGCAGCTGTTATGTGGTCCCACTGTTGACTGTTGGCAAATCATTCCCCAGTGTGATCCTCCCATCACAGGCTTAATGGCGGAGTCTATTACGTCTGGTGTGGGAGGCTTCAGTGATCTGAATCTTTTTCCTTGGACAATGATTTGCCTCTCGTTTGAGGGGCAGCTTTTCTTCTTCACATGGTGAAGCCTCATGAATGTCACCCTTTCCCATATTTAACTACCATACATTTCTCATGAAGAAGATTTTCTAGCATCTTCTTGTGCTTTCTATTTGTCCTTGTTTTCCTCTCTGTGCCTTCGTTCTGGCTAGAACTAAAAAATTTAAGAGGTAAGTTTTGCAACTAAAGATGTCCTTCATGAGTTTACCATACATTCTTGCACTGAAAATTCCACAAAGGCAGATTGCAAAGCTGCTTGTAGGTTAATACCAAGTATAGTGGGGGACTGCCCCCATTCTGCAAACTTAGAGCTGCTCCAGCCCTGCCTGGGTAGGGGAATTTTTTGAGTCAGATGCATGCTTGGATCATTGTGTCCTCTAATCCTAAAGTGACTGTAACTGCAGTCCCTTTGATGACTGGGGTGGATGACATGACTGTATTTGGGATAAGGTAAGGAGATGAGGGCAACATGGGTAAGTGTTGAGCATTGTCAGATAGGATCCACAGAAGACATTCTCCCAGGAATACACCCAGGAATCAGTGTTTGTTCTTCGGAAAGCAATAAGTCCACGAAGACTCATTAAAAGAAAAGAAAGTTAGAGAATTTTGTAACCCTATTCAAAGATGAATAAAATACTAGACTTTTCTTTTAGAAAAGATAGTTAAGGTTTATTTTCTACAAAGGGTACATGTTAATCTGAAGAATAATTGTTCTTCAAAGTTGTCCCTGTGATTCTGTCTTTTAACTAAAGGGACTGAGTCTCTTTTAAAGTAGGTATCCTATGACACTGAGTCATTTCAGTTCAGTCGCTCAGTCATGTCTGACTTTTTGCAACCCCATAGACTGCAGCATGCCAGGCCTCCCTGTCCATCACCAGCTCCCAGAGCGTACTCAAACTCATGTCCTTTGAGTCAGTGATGCCATCCAACCATCTTATCCTCTTTCATCCCCTTCTTCTCTCACCTTCAATCTTTCCTAGCATCAGGGTCTTTTCTAAATGAGTCAGTTCTTCTCATCAGGTGGCCAAAGTACTGTAACTTCAGCTTCAACATTTGTCCTTTCAGTGGATATTCAGGACTGATTTCCTTTAGGATTGACTAGTTTGATCTCCTTGCTGTCCAAGGGAGTCTCAAGAGTCTCCTCCAACACCACACTTCAAAAGCATTAATTCTTCAGCACTCCGCTTTTTTTATAGTCCAACTCTCACATCCATACATGACTAGTGGAAAAACCATAGCCTTGACTAGACGGACCTTTGTTGGCAAAGTAATGTCTTTGCTTTTTAATATGCTGTCTAGGTTGGTCATAGCTTTCCTCCAAGGAGCAAGCATCTTTTAATTTCATGGCTGCAGTCACCATCTGCAGTGATTTTGGAGCCCCCCAAAATAAAGCCTCTCACTGTTTCCATTGTTTCTCCATCTATTTGCCATCAGGTGATGGGACCAGGTGCCATGATCTTAGCTTTTTTTAAGGTTGAGTTTTAAGCCAGCCTTTTCATTCTCCTTTTTAACTTTCATCAAGAGACTCTTTAGTTCCTCTTTGCCTTCTGCCATAATGGTGGTGTCATCTGCCTATCTGAGGTTACTGATATTTCTCCCAGCAATCTTGATTCCCGCTTCTGCTTCATCCAATCTGGCATTTTGCATGATGTACTCTGCACATAAGTTAAATAAACAAGGTGCCAATATACAGCCTTGACTTACTCCTTTCCCAATTTGGATCCAGTCTGTTGTTCCATGTCCAGTTGTAACTGTTGCTTCTTGACCTGCATGCAGGTTTCTCAGGAGGCAGATCAGGTGGTCTGGTATTCCCATCTCTTTAAGAATCTCCCACAGTTTGTTGTGATGCACACAGTCAAGGACTTTAGCGTAGTCAGTGAGTACAATGGACTGAATACTTGTGTCCCCATCCCCCACCCCCACTCTGGTACCTAAAGTGAAAGTGAAAGTTGCTCAGTTGTGCACAGCTCTTTGGGGCCCTATGGACCATACAGTCCATGGAATTCTCCAGGCCAGAATACTCGAGTGGGTACCCGGTCCCTTCTCCCGGGGATCTTCCCAACCCAGGGATGGAACCTAGGTCTCCCACATTGCAGGCAGATTCTTTAGCAGCTGAGCCACCGGGGAAGCCACAACACCACATTCACACACTGAAATCCTAACCCACAATGTGATTTTAGCAGGCACTGGGGCCCCTGGAAAATGATTTGATCCTTATAGTAGCGCCTTCATGAATGGGACTGGTGCCATTTTAAAAGGAACTTCAGAGAGCGACCTCACCTCTTTCACCGCGGGAGGACATAGCAAGAAGACGCCCTTCTAAGAACTTAGAAGTGAGTCTTCAGGAGACACCAAATCTTCCTGGACTTCCCAGACTCCATAACCATGAGAAATAAATGTCTGTTTTTTATAAGCCAGCCAGTCTGTGGTATTCTGTTATAGCAGCCCAGATGGACTAAGAGACCAAGTTTCTCCGTGAGTAGATTAACAAGAAGTCCAGTCTTCCCCCTGGTTATGGCCAAGTCTCTCAATGATGCTGACCCAGCCCGAAGAGACACTCCTGGTTACATTCATTAGCAGTCACTGCTAAAGCCTGGCTGTGCTCCAGGAGACAAGGGCAGGCATTCTCCTCGGCCTTTCCTGTGCCCTCCCCAAGGCTCCCCTCAATCGTTTATACTCATTCTCAGGCATGCAACTAGCTCCCAGTGGAGCTCTTTAGGGTCCAGATTCTTCACTTGACAAGAGCATAGTCATTTCCCTCGGCATGCCCATAAGCCAAGGTGGGTGGGTTGGAAGGAGGCTTCAGCATCAGCCTCAAGCTATTCCCAGAGCCAGCTCTTCCCTCCGAGGGGCTCCCGGCCCCAGGTCGCCACTGCCTTATGGTGAAGGTCATTGCAGTGGCCTTGTCACAGCTGTCTGTCACTGAGCCTCTGTCAGGCTCCCTTTATTCATCTGACATGTTCCTGTGACGCTGACTCTCAAAGAGACTAGATCTGCAAAGCTCAGGGTGAGCCGCTACTGTTGTTAGGCACTGTGTACCGTTTAAGCACAAGTCCCTGTTAAACTGAATGAAACAGGAAGGCTAGGGAGGAGTTGACTCTGCTGCTCCCAGGTGAGTGTGTATATGTGTGTGTGTGTGTGTGTGTGAGTCTCTCTGTGTGTGTACATGTGTCTTTGTGTGTACATGTGTATCTGTCTGTAGGTACATGTATGAGAGAGGAACAGGCTGTAAAGACCAGGCACTGAAACCTTATTCTTCTGAGGTCTAGGGCTCTAGTTTTCTTTCTTGTGATCTCCAAGAGAGTCTGGGGTAGGACAAATACAAAACTACTGAAGTCAGGTTTGAGGCGATAGGGGAATTTTATAACCTCTCACTAATTTGCCATCATCAGAGACAACTGTCTGAATTCTTGAAGCTTCAGCCAGTTTGGGCAGAGGGTTGCACTGTCAACAGTAACAGCAGAAAACATTTCTGTAAGTCTTTACAATCATATAACAGGCCAGGTAAAAATGATACGGTAGGTATGCCAGCAAACCCAGAGCTGGCTGCTAAGAGCCCTGGGAATTCAGAGCAAGGCAGACATCCTTCTTTGGTTTATCACAAACCTTCATTTGGCACAACCCAATTCGTAATGCTGACTTTCTCCTCCATGCTACACCTTTAGAGAATGAAACACTCTGGTTCTTCCTCTGCAAGATCACCTCCTTGGGGAAAGCAGAAGGGTGCACTTTTAGAAATAAATAATTAAGAGAACAGACTCTGGGCATGACCTCTAGCTGCCCTGGTTACCACTGTATGACTAGTTACCTTCAGAAGGAAACGCTTACACACCTCCTGTGTGGTCATGCAGCACAGCAAGAACCTAATTCCTGGAATCAAAGGAGAGTTTGCTCCCAGTGGTCAGGACTTTTGGGCTGGGAGGAGAGACGGCAGCAGCTAGCACCCCTTCTCTGAGTAGCTAGCTCCAGGCTTCTGATCATCAAAAAGGCACAGACATCTCCCCAGAGAGGCTGACTACTGTGTGGGGACAGTTGGGTGTCTTGTAGTGAAAAATCCTCTGAACAGGTAAAAAGATGAGTCTAAGTCAGGGAAGCCTGGTGGCTCAGTGGTAAAGAACCCACCTGCCAATGTAGGAGACGCTGTTTCAATCCCTGGGTCGGGAAGATCCCCTGGAGGAGGAAATGGCAACCCACTCCAGTGTTCTTGCCTGGAAAATTCCACAGACAGAGGAGCCTGGCGGGCTACAGCCTATAGGGTCACAAAGAGGCTGACCCGACTTAGCAACAGAACAACAACGAAGTCAAGTTAGGTGGGAGCAGGGACTGGGGCTGGCAGGGACATCCACCCTAACACTGGCTTAGAAGAGGTTGGCCATCTCCTGGGAGAGTGAGGTAGGTATTTCTTATGAGAAGCGAAGCCCCCCAATTTCCTACAGGGCTGCAAGCAAAATTGCTTTTAATTACGTTAATTACAACAACTGAGCATTTCTCAGAAGAGCTTTTCATCTTCAAAGGGACTCCAGGATGCTGCATACCAGTTGACATGAAAGGCCCTGGAGTGGCAGAGCTGCAGTCTGAAGTTCGAGGGGCCCCAGCTCTGTGGGAAAGGCAGGGCTCAAGGAATTCTCTCGCTTCAGGGTGGGGAACAGGTCAAGGCAGGGATATGTGTCCAGACGCTGGCCCTTGCCGAGCTGAAACTGGAGACCCAGGGGCATGGAGTGTCAGCCTCAGTCTAGTCCTCCTGAACCCTGCCTTCTCTACTGGAGTTGCCAGATAAGTAGAGGACACTCAATTAAATCTGAATTTCAAATAAGCAAAAAGTACATGGGTTCACTAAACGATTATCTGTTGCTTACACACACACACGCACATGCACGCACACACACACGCACACATACACTCTCTCACTCACAGGCGTACGCATGCGCACATGCAAACACGGCCCGGGTCATATCAGAGGCTGGGCTTCCTACCCCCAGAAACGCCTACAGGAGAGCTCAGCGAGCTGGGGCGTGTTCTCCCCGGGCTGTGGGATCGGGGCTCTCCAGACCTGCCCAGACCCAGCCTCTTTCCCCCCCTCCTGTAGGCGATCTGAGGCGGGACTCAGGGTTGGGCTGTGGGGCAGGCAGACAGTCCAGCCTTCCCAACTCCTCTATTTGCCTTGGATTTGGGGATGAAACAGCCTCAGGGACGGAATGTCTAGAGCTCCCCTTCCCTCCACGCCCTGCTATGGACCCCAGCCCTCCGTAGCTTGAGGGAGAAGCCTTGTGGCCACCCAGCTGCCCGCATCGCCCTGAATGGCTGGAATGGAAATTCCTCTGTGACAAACCCCAGAGAGAAATGGTCCCTGGGCACTGATGAACGCCCTGCCTCGGCAGTGGAATCCAGGCCGCCGGGACGGGTCTGGGCCTGAGCTGGAAACACCTCTGGTTTCCTGGGCTGGGCGGGAGCCGAAGGCGAGCTGGCACTTGCCACCAGCAGAAGAGCACCTGGGAGGCGGCTGGGCCTGCTCCGAAACTCCGAAACTCTCGGGGCCTCCAGACACTGACGCCCTTGGAGAGAGGTTCCCAGGCCCCTCAAAAGCCCCAGATCCAGCCCCCGGGTTCAAGTCATTCAGGCTCAAGGGCAGAGCCCCTCGTGCCTTCTTCACGGCCCCGGGACAGACAGATGGTCCGGAGATCACTCTGGGCCCGCGGATGAGATTTAACATTTGGCAGCTCGTGTTCCCTTCCATGACCTAATGGAAAGGGCACGAGGTCAGACAGGTCAGGCCTGGCCACCTTCCTACCCACCATGTACCCCAGCTGAATGACCTCGGAGGAGAAAGACTCTTTTAAAAATTAAATTTAAGAAAAATCCCCCCGGTGGACTTGAAAATAAATCCACTGAAGGAAAATGAATGTGTGCAAGATGAATTGACTGGCGACCAAGGCAGCAGAAGGGGGTTCTGGTAGGGAGAGCAGAGCACTGAGCCTCGGCTGTGCTTTCAGATCTGAGATCCTGGAAGGAGTCCAGAAACGCGCGGATTACTTTAAGAATTGTATAGAGAACAACCACAGCTTTCCCCGCCAACTGTAATAGTTGGTAAAACATGCTAGTGTTTCCTTCTCACGTTATCCTTTCTTAATAAATTAAAAGCGGATAAAGTGTGACACACTTAGGTCATGGGCATCATTCAAATGATTACCTGACAATTATGGGAATTTGTTGAACACTGAGGCTATGATTTTTCCAGTGGTCATGTATGGATGTGAAAGTTGGACTGTGAAGAAAGCTGAGCGCCTAAGAATCGATGCTTTTGAACTGTGGTGTTGGAGAAGACTCTTGAGAGTCCCTTGGACTGCAAGGAGATCCAACCAGTCCATTCTGAAGGAGATCAGCCCTGGGATTTCTTTGGAAGGAATGATGCTAAAGCTGAAACTCCAGTACTTTGGCCACCTCATGCGAAGAGTTGACTCATTGGAAAAGACTCTGATGCTGGGAGGGATTGGGGGCAGGAGGAGAAGGGGACGACAGAGGATGAGATGGCTGGATGGCATCACCGACTCGATGGACGTGAGTTTGGGTGAACTCCGGGAGTTGGTGATGGACAGGGAGGCCTGGCGTGCTGCGATTCACGGGGTCTCAAAGAGTCGGACACGACTGAGCAACTGAACTGAACTGAACTGATCAATAAATGTCCCTTGACTGACTAACCAACCTATGGTCTGATTTGATGAAGGGAGGAAGAGAAGAAGAAAGAAGAGAAGGAAGGAAGGATTAATTTTATGTCAACTGAGTGCGCCTTAGCAGAAATCCTGACTCTGGGTTTAGAAGCCTCCAACACTGATATTCTATTTCCCCAAATTCCCCTTCCCTGGCTCTCCTGTTCTCCCACCTCCTTTCGTTTCTATGTATGTAGGAGCTCTGCCCAGCTCTGCTGATAGATGTTTATAAACAGTGAACGAGAGCAGAAAAAGCGTTGAGGCTAGGTGGTACCCCTAGGGATTTAGTCGGCCAGTCTCCTGGCCAGCAAGATCTGATAGGTCCTTGTTTGGATCTGAAAGGCCCCAAAGAGACTGTTACTGCTAGCAACTCAATGTTTTACAGATGTCAGTGGGCTGAGGAGGGACAGGTGGGGAGTGGGCTGCCTCATCTCCTATTCCTAGGTCTGAACAAGAGAGAGGGGAAACAGTCCCAGGGAGTGGGATGGGGAGTTCCCCAGGGGGGACAAAAGCAGGTGGAGGTGCGCGTAGGGCATGGGGCTGTCCCCACGACCTGGGCAGGGGCCGGGGGCTGGTGGAGGGGTCTGATAAAGAGCTGTTTCTCCTCTTCTACTCTATAGCCGTCTCTCTTACAGACATTCTGTTGATTTCCAAGTTCAGAGATTTGAACCTGAACATGACTGTGGCCCTTTCCCACATCATCAATTACCCTTCCCGAGCCTCAGTTTCCTATGTGTAAAATGGGAATCCTAATAAATAACCCATGCGCATGCACTTAGCAAATGTGTTTGAACACTGACTGCCAGGCCCTGTGGCAAGCTCTGAGAACACAGCGGCGCTTATTCATACTCCAGGCAGTAGTCCTGTGGGGTGGTTTATACGCAATTAAGATTTTTGAAAAACTTGCTGCAAACATATAAAATGTTGGAAGATTGTATGTACACATCTGGATTTCCCAGGGGGCAAAACTGGGCCTGCCTTTCTGTACAGCAACTATCAACCAGACTAGGGCTGTTTCCTTTAAAAGGAAATCACGCTCTCCAGGTCGCCACAGTCCTCAACATTCCCACCTTACTAGAAATTAAACGATATTTTTCCTTATCTAAACCCTTTGATGTTCCCTCACTGTAAACAAGAGAAAGTCCAGCTGTTTGCTATAAACTTCAAGGCCTTTCAGTTCTGTTTCCTGCCTAATCAGTAAGATCAGTCACTCAGTTGTGTCTGATTCTTTGCGACCCCATGGCCTATAGCACGCCAGGCCTCCTTGTCCATCACCAACTCCTGGAGCTTATTGACGCTCATGTCCATCGCATCAGTTATGCCATCCAACCATCTTACCCTCTGTCGTCCCTTCTCCTCCCGCCTTCAATCTTTCCCAGCATCAGGGTCTTTTCAAATGAGTTGGTTCTTCGCATCAGGTGGCCAAAGTATTGGAGTTTCAGCTTCAGCATCCATCAGTCCTTCCAATGAACACCCAGGAATGATCTCCTTTAGGATGGACTGGTTGGATCTCCTTGCAGTCCAAGGGACTCTCGAGAGTCTTCTCCAACACCACAGTTCAAAAGCATCAGTTCTTTGGTGCTCAGCTTTCTTTATAATCCAACTCTCGCATCCATACATGACTACTGGAAAGACAATAGCTTTGACTAGATGGACCTTTGTTGGTAAAGTAATGTCTCTGCTTTTTAATATGCTGTCTAGGTTGGTCATAGCTTCCTGCTTAATGCCTCCATATAAATGCTACGTGCCAGCAAACTGCAACTTCCTGACCATTCTGTGTGGTGCTTTGCAGTGCTATTTTCTTTGCCTAAAATGTCTTTTGCTTTGGTTTTTCTATGCAGATAATTGATGTTGATCTTCAAGGGTTATCTTAAACATCTTCCTCTCCCTTTGTGCATCATTCCTGTGAGGCATTGCTCAGAGGGTCACACAGTCTGGAGACCCACAAAGAAATCAAATGGTTCACTTGAGAACAAAGAGGCGTCGATGGTTCTATATGTTATGATTGGGCCCAAGGACCTTGCCATTGGCAACAACTTTTAAAAAACCTCAGCTTTCCCAAGAAATACGGACAAAATAGAAACATTAAACGAAATCATTTCTGTAAGTGAAATTAGACAACACTTAAATCGAATGGAATTATGGGTCCTGGATAAGCAGCAGCGATTATTCGGGTTGTGACGATTATTTCAAGCAGAGGCTACTTCATCAAGGGTGACAGGTCAGCAGCTGCAAAGTGTGTTCAGGGAAGAAGCGTTGATTAGGGCGGCAGTGGAATAGTAAGAGATGCGACTGGACAAACAGATGAGGGCCAGCAAGGAGCCTTTCCACTCGTCTCTCTGCTTGGCCCTTTTCTCCTTTCTCTCCACCTGAAACACAGCAGCCAGACTGAGCCTGCAAAACAAGTCACCCCTTGCCACTCTTCTGCTCAAAAGCCCCTAGTGGCCCACTCCCCCTCTCTCAGAGTGAAAGCTGCAGCTATCAGATCTCAGATCTCATAGCCCAACAACCTCTATTCTCTCCTCACTCTCTACCAGCCACCGGGCTTCATTCCGACCTCTCTGCTCATCCTTTATTGGGCAAGTGTGCTCTCACCCCAGGGCCTTTGCACTTGCCAGCCCCTCTTTCTGGAACCATCTTCCCTCTGCTATCCCCAGGGTTCACGATCTTAGATCTTTATTCAGATTGTCATCTTCTCTCTGGTAAGTCTATCTAAAATTCTACTTCTCCTTCACCCCCTCTTCTTCCTGAAAGTGTGAAACTGAAAGTCCCTCAGTCGTGTCCAGCTCTTTGCGACCCCATGGACTATACAGTCCATGGAATTCTCTAGGCCAGAGTACTGGAGTGGGTAGCCGTTCCCGTCTCCAGGGGATCTTCCCAACCCAGGGATCACACCCTGGTCTTGTGCACTGCAGGTGGATTCTTTACCAGCTGCGCCACAAGGGAAGCCCTTTTTGTTTTTAGAACTTATCACCAGCTGACTTTTCTTACTGTACTTGTTTATCTTGGTAACTGTCTGTCTCCACCACTGGAATATAAGCACTAGGAGAACAGAAGATT
This sequence comes from Oreotragus oreotragus, assembly GCA_006410675.1. NCBI lineage: Eukaryota > Metazoa > Chordata > Mammalia > Artiodactyla > Bovidae > Oreotragus > Oreotragus oreotragus. Next base: position 128,609 of record SJYX01000073.1, read on the forward strand.
TTCTCTCTCTTGCTCACTGATGAATCCCCAGCACCTAGAACAGAGCTTGGCCCACAGGAGATACACAGTAAACATTTGTTGGATGAGTGAATCAAGGTTCTTGACTCAATAAACATTGAGGAGTCACAGAAATTTTTTTAAACTTTTAATTGTATATCGGAGTATGGCCGATTAGCAATATCGTGAGAGTTGCAGGTGAACAGCGAAGGGACTCACCTCATACATGCATGTGTTTCCATTCTCCCCTCAACCCCGCTCCCATCCAGGCTGCCACATAACATTGAGCAGAGTTTCTTGGGCTGTACAGTAGGTCCTAGTTGATTATCTATTTTAAACATAGCAGCCAGTACATGTCCATCCCAAACTTCCTAACTATTCCTTCCCCCTGGCAACTGTAAGTTCCTCCTCTAAGTCTTACAGAATGTTTTCGACGAGGAAAGTAAACCAATTAGAGCTCACAAAGGGCCTTAGGAGAGATTAGGGTGGGGGTGGAAGCTGTGGTGAACCCCTAGGGATTTAGTCGGCCAGTCTCCTGGCCAGCAAGATCTGATAGGTCCTTGTTTGGATCTGAAAGGCCCCAAAGAGACTGTTACTGCTAGCAACTCAATGTTTTACAGATGTCAGTGGGCTGAGGAGGGACAGGTGGGGAGTGGGCTGCCTCATCTCCTATTCCTAGGTCTGAACAAGAGAGAGGGGAAACAGTCCCAGGGAGTGGGATGGGGAGTTCCCCAGGGGGGACAAAAGCAGGTGGAGGTGCGCGTAGGGCATGGGGCTGTCCCCACGACCTGGGCAGGGGCCGGGGGCTGGTGGAGGGGTCTGATGAAGAGCTGTTTCTCCTCTTCTACTCTATAGCCGTCTCTCTTACAGACATTCTGTTGATTTCCAAGTTCAGAGATTTGAACCTGAACATGACTGTGGCCCTTTCCCACATCATCAATTACCCTTCCCGAGCCTCAGTTTCCTATGTGTAAAATGGGAATCCTAATAAATAACCCATGCGCATGCACTTAGCAAATGTGTTTGAACACTGACTGCCAGGCCCTGTGGCAAGCTCTGAGAACACAGCGGCGCTTATTCATACTCCAGGCAGTAGTCCTGTGGGGTGGTTTATATGCAATTAAGATTTTTGAAAAACTTGCTGCAAACATATAAAATGTTGGAAGATTGTATGTACACATCTGGATTTCCCAGGGGGCAAAACTGGGCCTGCCTTTCTGTACAGCAACTATCAACCAGACTAGGGCTGTTTCCTTTAAAAGGAAATCACGCTCTCCAGGTCGCCACAGTCCTCAACATTCCCACCTTACTAGAAATTAAACGATATTTTTCCTTATCTAAACCCTTTGATGTTCCCTCACTGTAAACAGGAGAAAGTCCAGCTGTTTGCTATAAACTTCAAGGCCTTTCAGTTCTGTTTCCTGCCTAATCAGTAAGATCAGTCACTCAGTTGTGTCTGATTCTTTGCGACCCCATGGCCTACAGCACGCCAGGCCTCCTTGTCCATCACCAACTCCTGGAGCTTATTGACGCTCATGTCCATCGCATCAGTTATGCCATCCAACCATCTTACCCTCTGTCGTCCCTTCTCCTCCCGCCTTCAATCTTTCCCAGCATCAGGGTCTTTTCAAATGAGTTGGTTCTTCGCATCAGGTGGCCAAAGTATTGGAGTTTCAGCTTCAGCATCCATCAGTCCTTCCAATGAACACCCAGGAATGATCTCCTTTAGGATGGACTGGTTGGATCTCCTTGCAGTCCAAGGGACTCTCGAGAGTCTTCT